>PVJX010038250.1:0-16443 GCA_004027295.1 Dolichotis patagonum
GGTGCACTGCTTGTTTTGGGTCCCACTGCCTCCCTATATAGAGCAGCTCAATGGACCCTATCTCCTGATCTACTCTGCCTGTGTTTCTCTCTGTTAGTATTTCGAGGCCCTCTATACTAGAGATTATAGCCAATCTTCTCTGCCTCATTTCTGCTATTCTATTTTTCTGCCATTGGTTGTCTGTTTTTCACTTCCACTTTACTGTCTGCCTCGTTCACTGAGGCCTCTCTGCCACTGTTCCTGAAATGCTCGTATTCTTGTTCTCTCTCCCTAGAATGTCCTTCAGTATTTTTTGTAGGGTTGGACTGGTGGTCAGAAATTCTCCTAGTTCCTCTTTGTCATGGGAGCATCTTTTTTCTCCATTAATATCTAGAGAGAGTTTTGCAGAATACATCAATCTGGGCTGGAGATTGTTCTCCTTCAGTGCTTGAATTACTTTACTCCAAGCTCTTCTTGACCTGATGGTCTGTATTGAGAAGTCTGCCGTGATTTTGATGGGTTTTCCTTTATAGGTGATCTGTTTCTTTACTCTGATGGCTTTTAATATTCTGTTCTTATATTGAATTTCTGGGATCTTGATTAGTATGTGTCTGGGTGTAGCTCTGTTTTGGTTGTAGGTGGCTGGAGTTCTGTATGCTTCATACCTCTGCATATTATTTCTTTTTTCTATGCTTGGGAAATTTTCCTTAGTAATTTCTGTGAATAGCCTTTGTAATTCCTCTGGTTTGATTCCTGCTTCTTCATTCACATACTTTATTCTTAAGTTATAGATCCTCTTGTCATCCTCCAGTCTTTGTATCTTTACTGCCTGCTCCCTTGTTATTTTTAAGAGATCTTCCCTTTCATGGTCACACATTGCAAGCCTGTGTTCAATTTTTGATAGTCTATCTTTGGTTTCTTTCAAGCAGTTTTGCCAGCTTTCTATGGAGTCTTTAGTTTCCTGATAATCTCTTTGAATCTGCTTCATGAATTCTAAGTTTTTTTCTGAATTCTTCATTAAATTTTTCTCTCCATTTGTGTTCCTCCATTCTTCTGTCTGTGTCTTCTTGAGAGGTGCCCAGCCCTTCTTTTATTAATCTACTTATCTCTTGTTTAATTTGAATTAATATTTCAGTTTTGGTCCCGCTTACAAGGTCTTGAAGATATCTTTTTATGTCCGCTAATGCTGTGTTTGATGTTGCATTTTTGCTTCCCTCAATCTCTTTTGTATTTACCTCTCCTGGATCAATGTTCTCAGGATTGGGGGCTGGGAGGTTCTTCTTATTTTTCCCTTTCGTCATGTTTTTGGTTCCTTCCATACAAGTGTACCGTGTAATGCCCAGACCCTTTTCTTGTTGGTTAAGGCACCTCTAGAGGGCGCAGGCTAGGAGCTTTAGCCCTCTTCAATAGGTTATCAGAGATTAGAGTTCAGCCTCGGGCAGTGTGCACTAGCTCCTCCGTTCCAGGCCAGTCAACCTTTGCAGGCCTTCACTGTGCCAGTGTGCACTGATCTCAGGGAAGTAATATTGTAGGGACTCACTGGGTCCCCACCAGGGGCGCGGCCTAGTGCAAGCAGATTCCACCAATACGCTAGGCGAGGGGAGCAACCAGCTGAAGCCACTTCCTTATGTAATTAGGGCTGTCTTGCCCAAATCCAACATGTCGTCGAGTCGGTTTTCCCTTTCCCGTGGGAGGGTCTTGTTCCCATCACTCACCGAGTGTTGATGCGAGTCCCCAAGAACTGCTGGGCTCCCTGACCTCTGACTTTAGTGCAGCTGTGGTGGGAATTCACGGTGCCTCTGGGTGGGTCGCGTGCAGGGCCGGTCCAGGCAAGCTGCGCACAGGGCTGTTCAGCTCTACACTCCAGCCACTCAAGCCAGTTGCTTTGGCACAGATCGCTTGTTCAGGTCGGGCAGGAATTCAGGCAGCTCAAAGAGGGCGCCATACTCGCTGGTCTTATCTTCACTAATAGTAGCCCCAGGACCTCATATTCAAGCATTTTTTTGCACTTTAGTTTCTTCCTGGGTTGTGAGAGTCCATCTCTCTCTGTTTGGGTCTCTCCAGGGTGTTTTATTCTGGCATTTGAGCTGTCTCTCTCAGAGAGGGTCTCTCTCCTGCTACCTACCAGTCCACCATCTTGTCTTTGATCCATCTCTATTATTTTCAATATGAAACACAATGTAAATGCTATGTGAACAGTTTTTAATACTGCATTATTTGGGGGATAATGACAGTACAGTATGTAGTTTGTACAGATGAAATTTTTCCCCAAATATTTTTTATCAAGGTCAGTTGAATCTACACATGTGGAACCTGTGGATACTGAGGAATGACATGAGGCACTGCTTAGCCACAAAGGTATAGCTAGTAACTAAGGCAGCCATGATCCTTGCTTTCACAGAGCTTCCTTTAATGCCTGAGGTAGACCAAGAAAAACAATAAGTGCTGTGAGGAAAGCAAAACCATATGAGCATGACAAGATGGCCTCTCTGAGTAGTGGCATTTGTGGTCAGAACTGAAGAAAAGGAGCCATCAATGCAAAAAGGCTAGAATGAGATATGCCATCTAAATAAGGCAGCCTGTGGGAAGGACACCCAAGGAGAAAGATGCCTTGGCAATTGGGGAGATGAAAGACCAAGGTTACTGGAGCTTCATGAGTGACGCAGAATGCCCAGGATATGTAGTTATCAAGAAGGTAGTATCTTAGTTACTTTTCTCATTGGTGAGACAAAAAAATTGACATCCAAAGTTAAAGGAGGAAGATTCCTGTAGCTCACAGTTTGCAGAGATTTCAATCCATAATCTGCTGGCTCCAAGGCAGGGTGGCTCATGACAGAGGGACAACCATTCACTGCAGCAAAAAAGGGAGAGAGCAAAAGCAACAAAGGAGGGAGAGAAGAAAATCTTTTTTCTATCCCTTATATTGTATCCAGTCTGCCAGGATTAGCGTGATGCCAATCCAATCAGTGGACTGATACAGAAATCACTCACTCTTTTTTAACCCACTCATAATCCAAGCATCCTTTAGTCTGAGCATTGTACTATGAATCAATCACACACTTAGCCTCCTCTAAAAAAGTGCCATCTAAAATCTAGACACAAACCATAAAATTCCACTTCTGAACCACTCAAAGACTCAAGTACATCCTTTATGTAAAAGACATTTATTCTGGGCCGGGGATTTAGCTTAGTGGCTTAAGCGCCTGCCTGGCAAGTGCAAGGTCGTGAGTTCAATCCCCAGTACCAAAAAAAAAAAAAAAGGCATTTAGTCCATCTCCAAGAGTTGCCAAAGTCTGTTTCAGCATTGCTGAAAAGTATAAATCCCAAGTCTCCCCCAAGATTCCACTTAGCTGTGAGCCCCTGTACAAACAAAAACAAAGTTACCCACTTCCAACATTCAGTGGCACAAGATAAAACATTATCATTCCAAAAGGTACAAACAGGAATGCAAAGGAATAGGACCAAAGCAATTCCAAAATCCAGCAGGGCAAACATTACGTCTTACAGTTCCATGAGGAACATCCAAAGAAATCTGTGGTAAGTTGTGAACACCAAAGAGCTTGCATGACTCTGCCCTTACAGCACTTCCTGTAGTAGTAGCTCCTAAGGCTTTCCTTTTAGGTCTGATTGGCTCCCTCCTTGCAACTTTCCTTACATGTTCCATGTTCCTGGCTTTGCCAAACTTCTGGGTACTCCACTGCACACACCTTTGACTTTTCACTTACAGCTTCGCACGTTGCCCTCTCACAAACACACTGCCTGGCTTCTCAGGCCTTCTGAAATCTGAGTGGAAGCCATTTTAACCTCAGAACTCTTGCATTCTACATGCACCTAAAACCAGCACCATGTGGATGATGCCAAGGTCTGCTGCCAACTGGAGCAGTGGCCAGAGTTTCCTCTGTCTTGGCTGTTGGGGTCAAGTGCCTGTATTCTCAGGAGCAAGTACTTTCTGCTGCCAGCATTTTGGAACCTTGTTCAGCCACTGCCACCATTCTGAAACATGGTGTGGCTGCTGTCATTCTGGAACATGGTATTCTATGGTGTTGTCCTCAGAGCAAAGCCTTTCACTTTTGTAGTTTTGAGGCTGCAGAGGATGGGGACTTGCTGGTTCTTATGATGCCCTCAGACCATCTTTTCTATTCTCGTGTTCCTTCTCAGCAATGGAGGTCACCTTAGGGCTGGGGATTTAGCTCAGTGGCTTAAGCGCCTGCTTTGCAAGCAGGCAGTCATGAGTTCAATCCCCAGTACGACCCCCAAAAAAAGAAAAAAAAGAAAAAATGGAGGTCACCTAAGCTCTGTTTTTACAGTCCACAGCTTTATTGGGCCTTCCTTTCTGGCCAAACTCATGACATTGTAAAACATTCTGCTTGGCTCTGTGCTCTTCATTCTCAACATAAATCTGTTTAAAAGCCCCCAACAGTAGCCATGCCACCACCTCAACATTAGACTGCATTGAAATTTCTTTTGCCAGATTAATTAGTCTGCTACCCTTAATCTTAGTCTCAGGCAAAGTCTCTGGACATGAGCAAAATGCAAACAAACTTTTTGCCAAGCCATAACACACATTTTCTGGAGTCCAGCACCCAGTGCAGTCCTTCCCAGCAAAAACCTTCTAAGCCTGGTCTTTACTGGCAGGATTTCTATCAGCCTTCTGGTCTCCTGAACTCTGTCCAGAATCTTCCATACAGAACAGCTTATGGTATTCCAGTGCTACTTTTTCAGGTGACATCTCTCAACATTTCCAAATTCTTCCCACAAGCCATTCCCAAAGGAACCACATGGTCAGATATAGTCATAGCAATTACCCAACCTCTCTGGTACCAAATTCTGTGTTTGTTACTTTTCTCTCATTGCTGAGACAAAATACCTGATGCACAAAATGAAAGAATAAAAGGTTTATTTATCTCACAGTTTGTGGAGGTTTCAGTCCATACTCAGCTGGCTCCATGGCAGAGTGGCACATGGCAGGGGGCAACAGTTCAAAGCAGAAGACAGAAAAATTAACAAGAGGAAAAAGGGAGGAGCAAACCTCTTTCCCTCTCTTATACTGTAAGCAAGCTACTGGCCCCAGGGTAGACACAACACTCACGCCACCAATCTCAACACTAGACAATCAACAAATCACAAACTCTAGATTCAGCTGCCTTTGAAAGGCCCACCCCCTGATGTCCCCCAGAAAGCTTTGGAGGGCCATCCAGACACATACCATAACAGGAGGAGAGGAGTTTGGGAAAAACAAACAGAAATCAAGATCTATCTTGTACAGGTACAAATTCTCTGTGAGGAATATGATCATTATGTGTATCTAAATTGTATCAATAAACTTAATTTAAAACAAAGAGTTATGTTGAGAGACGCATGGTGCCTGGTGCCTTGGCTGCCCTTCTGGAAGACCTATGAGTAGATGTGCTGAGCCCAGTGCTTCCTCTTGACTCCTGCCTGGTGGTTGTCTGAACTCTGGCACCAAGTCCTAACTGCTGCCCTGGGACTCCCCCCATCCTGGTGCAGCACCAGCTTCTGGGCATGCACCCCAAGAAGGAGCCCATGGAGATGCTGAACACAGTACAGGGAGCATGTGACTTGGCCTGCAATGCACCAAGTGGTGCTGTCTGCACAAGCAGCTGCACAAACTTTACTCCATTGCTCTCACCCTAAAAAATTTGCAAGCTCAACCACCCACCACAGGACAACTGATATATTCATCCACAATGTGGTACCTTTCCAGGGTGGTCTTTTGAATAATGCAATCATGACTGTTGCAGGAGCCCAGATTGAATTGTCTATTAGAATTATTTTGGAGATGTTGGAACTTAGGGCGCTGAGCAAGAAAGCAACCTGCCTGCCTTCCTGGTAAGCAGCCATGGTGCAAGCAAGCAGCAGGTGAGCCAGGAAGAGAACCAGTCAGCATCTCCCGAGACCAAGCCATGTTGGAACTTAGGGTGCTGAGCAGAAAGCAACCCACTTGCCCTCCTGGTAAGCAGCTGTGGCTCTAGTGAGCAGCAGGTGAGCCAGGAAGGGAACCAGTCAGCGTCTCCCATGAGCTAAGAATCAAACACACCCCCCTCCCATTAGCAACTGGGAGCCAGAGATTTGAGCATCTCTTGAGAGGATGACAATATGCCATATAGCAAGTATGAGGGATTTCCTTCTATCTTTTTGAATGCAAATATTGTTTTCACTGTTTTGCTTTGTTCTGATTAATCATTTTGCTCTTTTCAATATTCTGTTTTGATAGGTTTTATAATGTTCTGTTTTTGGTTTGATTTTGCTATACCTGATTGAATGGACAACTATTGTGAAGATACTGAGGTATACTATGGCACCTATTACTGTTATCCTAGTATCCTGCTGTGAAGTTTTGTACCAGTTTCACTGCATTGTCTCTATTGGCTTTGTTCTGTCTTGTTCTGTTGTATTTTACTACCTTCAAAATTAAAAAAAATTATTTTGGAAATTTTCATGATGGCAGCTGCTGCTTGGGGAAATCTTGTGTCAGATTTAGCTGGACTTTGGTGTGCAGGGCATGTTAAAATTTTGGCTTCCAGGTTGGGCCTATTAGTTCCTGATCTTACACCAAAGGAAGTTGACATGTGGCAAACACATGTTAGTACATGTTTGGGCAAAGCCCTTGGGGAAACTATTGGCTGCATTCTAGGAAATTTTCTTTGATTTTCTTTGGAGGAGGTAAACAAGATGAAAAGTGAAAAGAAAATCTAATCCTCTTAGAATACCTATAAAAATTTGTAAAGTAATATACCTCAGTTATTAGACATGCATTATTAGACATACTGTCACAACATTGAGGAATTAAGACAGAAACAGTGCACAAACATGGGATCACATAATTCAGCATATATTATAGAAAACATTGACTTACGTGGTTTAGTCTTCTTAGGACATCCTGTTTAAAAAAACTAGTCTTTTGTGTAATTTGTTGAAAATGATTTTTCATCGATGGCAGTCAACATTTTTTTCTTTTTTTAAAATTTTATTTAAAGAGAAAAAACAAAAAAAAACACCCAAACAAAACAGAAAAAGGGTAGCAACAATACAGAATTCCAAAGGCAAAAAAAATAAAAGAACAACAACAAAACAAAACAAAAACAAAAACACTAAGAAATCTGCCACTTGATAAGTTACATACTGTCATCCTTGGGAATAGTTGTTCAAATTAAAAAATTAAAGCATACAAAGTAGACATTCAAACAGTGAGACTGTTAACAGTTCTGCTCAGCAATCTAACAAAAACAGTAATGTGGTCATCTATCCTACACACTTAAACATACAGGCAGTTATATGCTTTAGAGCACTTTCTTTTCCCCTCTCTTTATATATATATATATATATATATATATATATATATATATATATATATATTTAAATTTTATTTTAAGGGGGTAAAATTAAACACAACAAAACAGAACGGAATGGGACATAAGAAAGCATAAATTTCAAAACTAGACAACCTGAGATCTTTACTATCCGTCATATTGTCTCACGTTCTCTTCCAAATGGTTGTCCATATCTTTGCATATGGGGAGCTCATACTAAATAAAATATCAATCTTTTCACAAGATGTGTAATTTACTAGCTCCCACTTTCTAAGGGGGGGAGGGACACAGGACAGGGGACAGGACGACATGAGATGTTCGATTCTCAGCTTGCGCCTCACATCTACCCCCCAGAGAGGGGAGGAGCTCCTTGTTCTCCCGGCACCCCAAGTCAACCACACAGTACAGGTCCCGAAGCGCCAGGGTCTCTCTCCTTCAGGCCATCAAAAGTCTGCCACTTTCAGCCACCCCCAAGAGAGGGGAGGAGCTCCGTGTTCTCCCAGTACCCCAAGTCAACCACACTGTGCAGGTCCTGATGCACCAGGGTCCCTCCCCTGCAGGCCCCCCAAAGTCTGCCATACTCACCTGCTATTTCTTTCTGATGAATTGACCATTACATTTCCAAAGTTCTGAAATGGCCAACAGACCACAGAAAGAATTTTCTTTAGGCTCCTGTTTGAAACCAGCAGCCACAGCGATCTGCTGGCCTTGCTTCAGGGCCAATCAACATTTTATCTTTCCCTTCACTTTCTTTACATATCAAAATATTATTTAACTTTCAGTCATTGATGTACTGTTCTGACTTCTGGTTTGCTTGCTTGTTACTTAAACTTGTGTACATGCATGAAAACATGTACACAAAGTTGTTCCTTGATAGTTACAACTAGACCTTAAGATTTTTTTGAAATTTTTGGAGGTTAATATCAGTTAAAGGGTTTTTTTTAAACTCTTTTTGGCAGCATCAATTTCGTAATGTTTCATGGTAAATATTTACAATATGTAATTTTCTTAACTCTCACATCTGTTCAAAACAAATGCAGATTTTCAGTATTGCTCATTTTAATTTTCTGACTATACTGTTTTAAGAGCTAAAGATTAATCAGAAAGAGCAATTTTGTAGCTTCCCTCTTCCCTCATACAACCATATATGCTAACAAGTGTACTTACTGCTGCTTAATATTTTTACCTTTAATTTCCCAAAAGTGAATAATTACATGGTGGGTTCTGACTCCTCAGGGAAATAAAATGGTTATTTTATAGTCTTGTAAAATAAAGATGATAGAATTAGGGGGAACTAAGGAATTTGGCATGATACTTGAAATTTAAGAGGCTAAAATTTAATCTTTAAGAGAAGTAGAATTGGGAACTGTCAAGAAAGCTTATGATATAAGTGTAAAGTTGAAGTAGTATCTAGAAGGTAAATGAGATACAAATTATATTGCTTGGGAAGAATTTTCCCCAAAAAATGTTCTCTTCCACCTGAAATGAATCAGAATATTCCATACTTAACAGTCCTAATTTTAGTGAAGTTGAAAAGGAAAATAGTTAAGTTTTTAAATTTCTGAGATCCTGCAACTAGCTACTGCCCTGAACAGATTTGTCTTACACCGAGTGCATATTTTCTTTATCTAACTGACCGTACCCGGAACTCATATGTTATCTCAAGCACTCACTTCCCATAACTCTGAGATTTCCCAGAGTTTGAGCTTGCCTTAGTATGCAACATATATGATGCGGTTTTCTCTTAGGTCAGTCAGTAGTAATGACATAAGGTGTAACCGATTAATAGCTGCCAAATACTCTGCTTCTGTACTTTCCTTTTGCAAACCTCATATAAGCCCTAGACTACCAGAGATTGGGTCCTGACACTTTGGGGATGAATCCTGGTCAGGTCCGGCAACATTAATAAATCTACCTCCAAATCCTGGGTGATGTTTCAGTGTTTCTGCTTGGCACTGCTAATTTAGTATCTGGATAATTGCTCTTGGAGTAAAAACTAAATATCTTACATTTTGCTTTTTTGCTATATAATCTAGTCAAACGTTACATAAGGAGAAATATTTTCTTCCTTTGTTAGTTTTTTCTTCTTTTTTGCAAGTGCTTAAAACATATTCTGGTTGAAGTTGCTTAGCCCTCTTTCTGTCCCTTATATTTTATCCAGGACAGGTAGTACTCACAGCTCAGGTGGGCACCCTTAATCCTCCCAGAACTGTACCAAACCAATCAGTGGACTAATTTAGTAATCATACACCCTTGACCCCACCATCACACTCTCCAGATCCAGCCACCTCCGAAAACTACCACCTGTTATATGAAACTCTGAGGGGATATCTAGATACAAACAATAACAAGATTGAAACTGGAACTCCTTGTTTCCCATATTAGCTATTCTCTATTAGAAGCACTCAAACTATGCTTAAATGCAACACGAGCTGCTTTAGAACTGTTTATTTGAAATTAGTGTTGTCTGTGTATTACAATTTGTTGACTTGTTGATGCATGTAAACTGGATGCATTTTGTTGCCATCATATATTAAATGGGGATATATATATGTTGAAGCAACACCAGGTCGCAAAAAGGATGTGTCTCAGTGATCAAGCACTGAATAGGGCCCTGGGTTCAACTCCAATGCTGAAGAAAAAAAGTTGCATAGAGACACAGAAATCCAAGATGCCTGTAAAATAGCAAAGCAGAAAGTTCATATGTGCCACAGACATCCCAGCATGGGGCTCAGGGGGGAGACATGTGGACTAGGATAGAAGTTGAGTGGCATCACCTGAGAGGTGGCATTTAGAGCCACTAGGCTGGTGGGGAGAGCAACTGGAGAAGTGTAAGCCCAAGGAGCCAGGCCCATGGGAGTATTCCTCATCTAGAGGGAGGAAGAGGAGTCAGCCAATGCAGCTGTAGCTCCTGGGAAACAGGCTTGTTCTAGTCACCATGGTACCCAAGCAGGAAAATTAGAAGGAAGCCAGGAGCCAGGCCTCCTCTGACCCTGCAGGTCCTGAGCTGATGTTCTATTGCAAGGAGGTACCCGCAGACCAGTAGGGCATACACACTGAGCAGTTTATAAGTACAGTTGTTCCCCTTGGCTTGGTATACAAGGACCCCCATGTACCCAGTAGAACTCACTTCCAGCTCACTTGCTCTCCAGGCTCTGCTTTCTATACACCTTTCTTCCCAAAAGCCTTCACTGCCTCCTTAGCCAGCTTCAGAGCCAAACCTCTGTGAACCTCTCCTAGTTGACCTTTGTAGACTTTTTCTGTGCTGCTGGAGCCCTTGCATCCCATAGGACCTTTGGAGACAAGGAATGTATTGTCTTCATTTGTGTTTCCCAGTGTCCAGTATGGAGCCTAGAACATGGATCTCTTGAGAGATTAAAGAGTAGATAAAAGACTTCTTTGGCATTAACATTCTAATTTCTGTGTCCTCTAATTTCCATGTATCACTTGTCTAATGTTTAAAAATAACAAAAGCTAAAATCAAAACATGGAGTGGTAGAATAAACACTGATTTAGAAATTACAAATGTATCAACAGCTAAGTGCATTCATCCTGCATTCCACACTGATGGACGAGACCCAGCAGAGGTAGTCCTGAGCCAGTTCCATCACTTTCCATCTGGGATTTGTTAAAGCAAAATGATAGTTGTTAAGCATCGTAAGGTTAAGTATAGGACCACGGAAACAGGGTCTAGCAATGGAGGACAGAGATCAGGCTCAACTGCAAATCCAGCTCGGACAAGGGGAATTTACAGTCAAGGAGCTGGTGGAGTCAGTGGATGAAAATGACTGAGAGTAAACATCTGGGATCTGCTGGAGAGGTTGTGGCTTAACCTTCTGCAGTGGTTACCCTTAAGAGAGCTCCTGGCCTTTAGAAAGTTCTCATGGCAATTTTTGATGAGTTTGATTAATGATGTAGGGGAGGCGACAGAGCAAGGTTTTCTCACTGATTACGATTTGTCAGGCAGGGTTTTCATTCAAACTCTGCTGGAGCTGTGCAAATTGTACAGACTTGCTAGAAAGCTGTTGGCAGTATGTGCTGAGGGCCCTAAAACTAGGCGTAGCCTTTGATCCAGATTCTGTCCCTGGGAATGTCTCCAAAAAATCTGAAGTGTATTAAAAAGCAATATGTACAAATGTGTTGATAACGGTGCTAATAGACTGATAAGAATCTTTCCATTGAGTGAAATGGACAATGAGTTATTAATGTCAGAAACAAAATTTTACAAAAGAGTTTAAGATGATGATTGCATACAACAATATGGAAAATGCTTTTGTTGGGTGGAAAAGCAGACCATAAAGTTATGCTTGCACGATGATTATAACTATATTAAATGGAAACTTGGGCTACAGAAAGTCTAAGAAGATTTTTACGAGACAAGTCTACCTGGGTCTCAGTTTCTACACACTTTGTGGGCAAAGGCACGGACAGCCCCTGTTGTAGACTATCCTTTGGTGATTTTTACATGGAAGACAGTCTTCAGTTTAAACACTGAATCTCCTCCTGGAGCAGAGAGCAGAGTTGTCTACTGCCCAGAATAATAGAGATACTCAGGGCAAAGGCAACTTTACTTATGTCTCATTACAAAAGTTCAAGGTTTCCTAAGCTTGGGATTTCTCAGCTATAGAGTATAGTGTGCACATGGGTCACTTCCATGTTTACCACATTTATACAACTGCTATCAATAGGCTGAGGGTTATTTTACTCAGTTCATTCAGAAATCACAAATAGGAAAAGTATAGTTCTTTTACTGTGAATAGCCCTGGGCTTTGAATGCCAGTGGCTACTGTCTCCTGGTGTTAGGTCCTTCCTCCTCTTTCAGAGCCAGCAGCTATCAGCAGCTCTCAGGAACTCTTGCAGTGACCAAAGATGGTAGTTCCTGACAACTCTCCATTACTCACTATTGCTAGCTGCCTTTAGCATTATCAGCTCCAGCCACTGGTTGCTCCAGGAATCTATGGTCTTACCAGCTCTCAGTGTTATCAGTTCAGCTTGCTCTGAGATAGAAATAACAAAAGGACAATAATACATCACCTGAAAGAAGTGTTATTAGGATTTATGCTGAAGCATAAAAGGGAACAGTGCATAAGCTGACTTGCTAAGGGTATGGAAGTTGCTTATACTGAAGAAAAAGATGGATTCATGCATGGTGACTGTCAGACTTCCTGTTTAGTTGTGAGCTGGTGGAGACCCTCACAGACCTGATTGTGGATGCCTGCATCAAGGCAGGGTCATCCAGGTGGCAGTCATCTGGCATGAATTTGTTACAGAATTGCTAATCCGAAAGCTAATGTCTCATGGAGCAGCTGTGGATCATCTGCTGTAGCTGTGGTCAGCTGCAAGGTGTTTGGGCATCCACAGAAGACAAGTAAGCAAAAACTTCCGTGCGTATGAGGAATATCAACCTCCTGTCTCACAACCATGAAACTCATGTTGCCTGCTATGCTGGGAGTAATAAAGTTCTTTTCTCTGACCCAGGAGTATCATATCTTCTGCCAACATCCACAAAAATGTAGCAGAGTAGTTTGTTATTTTGAAAATAGGGTAAAATCTCAGACCTTCCATGAGAAACAGAAGTTGCAGTAGTTGAGCCTGAATCATTGGGACCTTAAACTTTTTCTTGTTTGTTTTGTTTCTGGTGTTTTTTCTGTTTGCTTTGGTGCTGAGGATGGAAGCCAGGAGCTTTCTCATGCTAAGTATGTGCTCTACCACTGAGCTACAGCCCTGGACCCAGGTCTTCCTATTTTTTCTACTTTTTAAATTTTTATCAGTCTTTTCTTAATCATGACATATTGTATTTAGAGTGGCATTGATCTACAATCAGTCTTCATTATTCATAGATCCCACATTTATACATTTTAGCACTTACTTGCTAAAGTTTGTTTGTGTTCCCCAAATTAATACTTGTGATGTTTCAATCACTCTTGTATAGGACAGAACAATGAAAATTTTACAGCCATTTGACATCCCTAGCTGAGGTCTGGCAAGGCGATACTCTGCCTTCTTGTTTGGACTCTCATGTTGTAAACTGATGTCCTTTCTGCAGTCTCTTTAGTGCCACATTTTTGTAATTTTCTGCTTCTTGCTGGATGATTTTACTGTTTAAAATGCTCCCTGAGACTGGTGCTAAAGCACTCTAGTGTTCCTAAGGGCCAGAAGGCTGCATTGGCCTCATTTACAGTGCTGTTAACTGTGGATCCAATATTAATAAGTCAACAGTATATTTTAATTAAAGCATCTTTAAACAAAAATACACAAGAGAAAAAGTTATGTATTGAATGGTAGACAAGAGAGTGGTACTAATATATCCTTTATCTTCCCAGGAACAAGGGTGTGTTTTCTGATACAGTGATTTTTTAAATTTTAAAAAGCAAAACAGAAAAAAAGGATAGAAATGATACAGAATTTTAAAAAAAATATTAAGAAATTAACACTACTTAATATATTGCATATAGTTATCTTCTAGAAGTAGTTGTTCAGGTTATAAGCTCTAGGCATAAAAAATGATCAAACAATCAACAATGATAGCACAAACTGTTCTTTTTGGTGAACTAACAGAGACTAGTAGTATAGTTAGCTATCTTGCATATATATATGCATCCATACAGTTATGTATGTATACCCACAGGAAAGGAGAAAAGAAAGGAACTGATGCTATGATTTTGATAACTACTACAAATCATGAAAAATGGCTCTTTTATAAAGTCAAGAGAAGTCAAAAGAAGTTCCTTTGTGATGAGGAGGTTGTCAAGCACCACAGCTTGGCCCTTGCTTTAGCCAGGAATCAGGCCCTTTTTGTGAAACACTGGCCTCTCAACTTCTGTGTCAGAGCCACTCACCCAACCAGGAATGCCCTTTTCTTGGATGCATTCCTTCATTTCTGTGAATCTCAGTTGCCACAACTATAAAATGATAATCATGCATTCTTAATAGATAATCCTGGAACCCTCTGGCCCATACTTTACTCTGTTGATTACCCACTGACCACTGGTGCTCCCTCCGAAACACCTGTCCTCCCCTTGGCCTGTCAGCCTCATTCTAGAGATAGTGATCTGTAGTGAGGGTCATGGCAGCTCCACAGCCTGCTGGAGTATTGTGTTGAAAAGAGGCAGTTGGAAGTTTCCAACTCTGATCTTGCCAACTCCAAAGCTTGGATTCTTCCCACCATACTTCCTCCATAGGTGAGTCTTTGATTTACTTCAGCATCTTCCCCAACTCACAACTTCCTTTTTGTTTGACTCGGTCCCTAACACACAGCAAGTGTGTTTGCAGTGACAAACAGAAACACCAAAATGACACCCAGGATTTAGAGACAGATTTATTTTATGTCGATGAGGAACCAATTGTCCCTCAAAATGTCAGGCCCCTGAAGGCTCAGGGAGGGAGGTTCTCATGGGGTCTGCAAGGGGAAGTGTAAAAGCAGAGTACGTGGCTGTCTTTGATTGGTTTTTATAATATGCATGATAGTGAGCAGCTATGCATCCCAAAGACCAGCCTTTTCTGGGAGATAGAAGCAACTGGAACTGCAACTGAAGTATACGGGGCTGATGGAGGTCGGGGAGGCATTTTCTGCTACAAGAACAGCCAAAGACTTACAGGGTCAATATGTAAAGCTTTGAATATAAACTAAAGTATTTTCATAGTACTTCTCAATACTGACTTAATGAAGCCTACATTTGCTAATTCCCTCCCAAGTGTGTGCTATGTGCAGATACTCTTTATATCCAACTTTGCACTTTACTTTTCATGTATCTTTAAAATAGTTCTCTTGGTTCAAGGGAAGTCTAAAAATGGCGTACCGGTAGGTAACAGGAGAGGGACCCTCTCTGAGAGAGACAGCTCAAATGCCAGAATAAAACACCCTGGAGAGACCCAAACAGAGAAAGAGGGACTCTCACAATCCAGGAAGAAATTAAAGTACAAAAAACCGCTCGAATATGAGGTCCTGGGGCTACCATCAGAGAGGCTAAGATCAGCGAGCACAGCGCCCTCCTCAAGCTGCCTGAATCCAAGCGATCCACACTGAAGCGACTGGCATGAGCCACTAGAGTGTGGAGCTGAACAGCCCTGCATGCGGCTCGCCCGGACTGGCCCTGCAATCGACCCACCCAGAGGCACCATGAATTCGCACCAGAGCTGCGCTGAAGTCAGAGGTCGGGGAACCCAGCAGTTTTCGGGGACCAGCATCAACATGCAGTGAGTGATGGGAATAAGACCCTCCCACGGGAAAGGGGAAACCGACTGGACAACATGTTGGATTTGGGCAGGAGAGCCCTAACTCCATAAGGAAGTGGCTTCAGTAGGTTGCTCCCCTGGCCTAGTGGATTGGTGGAATCTGCTTGGACTAGGCTGCACCCCTGGCCGGGACCCAGTGAGTCGCTACAAATTAATTCCCTGAGATCGGCACACACTGACCCAGTGAAGGCCTGCAAAGGTTGACTGGCCCAGAGGGGAGGAGTCAACTCACACTACCTGTGCGTGAATTCTAATCTCTGATAGTCTATTGAAGTGGGCAAAATCTCCTAGCCTGCACCCTTTAGAGGAGCCTTAACCAACAAGAAGAGGGGCTGGGAATTACACTGTACACTTGTATGGAAGGAACCAAAAACATGATGAAAGAGAGAAATAAGAAAAAAAACCCAGCCCCCAACCCTGAGAACATTGATCCAGGAGAGGTAAATACAAAAGAGACTGAGGGCAGCAAACATGCAACATCAAACACAGTGGTAGCAGACATAAAGAGATATCTTCAGGACCTTGTAAGCAGGAGCAAAACTGAAATATTAATTCAAATTAAACAAGAGATAAGTAGATTAATAAGAGAAATGCTGGGCACCTCTCAAGAAGACACAGACAGAAGAATGGAGGAACACAAAAGGAGAGAAAAATTTAATGAAGATTACAGAAAAAACCTAGAATTCATGAAGCAGATTCAGAGATTATCAGGAAACTAAAGACTCCATAGAAAGCTGGCAAAACTGCTTGAAAGAAACCAAAGATAGACTATCAAAAATTGAACACAGGCTTGCAATGTGTGACCATGAAAGGGAAGATCTCTTAAAAATAACAAGGGAGCAGGCAGTAAAGATACAAAGACTGGAAGATGACAAGAGGATCTATAACTTAAGAATAA
>PVJX010038251.1:0-16443 GCA_004027295.1 Dolichotis patagonum
CAAAAAAAAAAAAAAGAAAGAAAGAAAGAAAGAAGAATGGAATCATGCCATGTTCAGGAAAATGGATACAACAGAAGGTCATCATGTTTAGTGACATTAAACAGACACAGTAAGACAAGATTAGCCCAGGTTTACAAGTCTTACTGGTTTTACCACCTACGATATAAATGGCATTTTGTTCTATTTTCTCTAAACTTAACTCTATTAAACTTTCAGCTATCTTGCATTTCTATTATAAAGATTTGGCCAATATAACAGTAAACACTCTATCCTTGTTTCACCAGGCTACTGTCTTTCTCTTTGAGATAGGTGTTGTGTGACTCCCAATACTTTCTTATCGCCTTAAATCACAGATTGCTCTTTTTGGTGGGACATTACCCATTTATAAATTTTTCCTAAGTCTGATCATCATTGCTGTGTTTTTAAAGGAATGGAATAATTTTTTTCTCTCTTCTTTCCAGAACCTTCCAGGTGATAGTGGTTACCATACTCACAGAAATACACTCAGTTAAAATCGTCAGATCATAATCTCGAATAACTTCTAGGTCTTCTCCTGAGTCATATATGATTTGTGATGGCTTATCAGCTCCCAGAAAGAGCCAACACATATACAACCTATGTTGTCTATTATATATATAAATTTTACTATGTATCACAACTTTAATGGTAAGATTGTAGTTAGGATCATTTTTGCAAACACTTGCCTAAGTATTAATAATCAGCTCAAAACCTGCTTTATGACATATTACAAATATTTACATGGCTGGAGAACTTTTTCAGAATTTGTAAAACTTCCTTGAGGTAATAAATATGTCACAAAAATAATACTAGAAATACCAGGTGATTTCTAATATTAAAATGTTAATGGTAATTCAAATATTTTATTTGCTTTTGGTTAAGAGTTAGTTACTGCTGAACAAATATTAAACACTGGGGATCACAGAGCCAGTCATTTTCTCTGTTAAGAAATTCAATGTCAAGAATTCAATGTCAAGAATGTCAAGAAATTCACTAATGGTTTATCCCAAAGAAGATAAACTAGATCATCAAATAGCTTCATTAAAAGAAATCCACACTGGTTTTAATTTAGTGAGTCAGTGCGCGTCTTATAAAGAACACATGATGGTCTATACTAAAACACAGAATAAAGTAAATCATATGCAAATTTATGGGTACAAATTCTCCCCTTTGTGCAACAAAAGTTTGCTGTCAGTATACACAGACGAAAGCTGGTCTTTCTTAATTCTTGACCCTAAGTTCTTGGCTGCCTGCAGGCCAAGAAGCAGTCAAAGAAAAAAACGTTATGGATGTCTCTGGGAACCACACTGCCTGCCCCCAAGTTCATATTCTCCCAGCATCTGTTCTGTGAATCTCAGAAGAGCCTCAAAAATAGGAAGCTCTTGCTTCCTCCAGCTCTGATTTTTTTTATGTATTTACTGAAAAATCTTTATATCCTAAAAAAGAACAACCAACTTGAGATAGCAGTAAGACTATGGGTGCTTCAGAAGGTAAAACCTCTGAATAATAATACTGTCATTGTCGATGTTTAAATAGAGAAAGCTAAGTGCCAGGCATGATGTCACATGTCACACACACACACACACACATACACACACACACACACACATACACACACAAAATCATGCATTCTCTATCCTCAGCAATCTTATATAATATACACTGTATTACTAGTATTATGGTCAAAATCTTCAGTTTACAGATATGAGAAACAGAACTGAAGAAGTTAAGAAACTGGCTTAAAATTCTCAGCTAGCAATATTCAGAACTAGGATTAGAACACAGGTGTCTGGTCCCAGAGTCCACATTTCCTGTATGGTTGAACACTTACACATGAGCACACAAAACATGTACTCACTACCTGAAGAAAATACCATATCTCAGAAATCTGTTTATCTTGCTACCTCTCATAACCCCTGCCACAGTGTCTCAAACTCATGATCCTCTTGACTCAGCCCCCTGAGTGCTAGGACTACAAGAATGCACAACAATGCCCAGCTAAAGGGATCTCAATACTTGTGATCAGAGAACAGAAGAGGAGACACTCCCCTCCCTACCCACTGTCTTCTTCCCCAGGCAAACCCACACAGATGTGCCCTCCACCACTACTTGAAGAAGGAGATATCTGGTTTCTTGCTTGCTTCTTATATTTAAATGTTCTCATTTTTTCCTTAAAGGTTAAATACTTTACTTGAGTTTAAACATACTTAGTGAGTTATACCTTTTCATTTCTGGTCTTTGCTCTAATCAATCTGTTCAATTAAAAAATAATAGTACTTTAATGATTAGTGGTGGCTTCATAGACAGTACTACATCTCATTCAATAACATGCCTTTTTCACATATTGGCTCTCAACCGAACTGTTATGTCTCTTTAAAAAGTGCAATTCTCTTTCACACCAGTAACAAAGATGTCTGGCTATTCTTCCATACCCATAAGCACCAAGCATTATTCTGGTGGTGTTGTATATTAATCCAGTCTTCATGGCAACCTTACAAGGTAGAGATAAATATATTCTTTTTCACTGATGAATAAGCTAGGGCCCAGGGATGCTAATTAACTAGTTTAAGTTCACCTAGCTAAAAAGTGGTGGGGCCAGGTTTTGGACATAAGTAGTCTGGCTTCAGACCTTTTAAGCATGATGCTAGAATACTGTCACCGTCAAGCCATTCTCCATTCACTTGAGAATGAAAATAAACACACACTACACGGCAGTCACCTCTAATAGAAATAAAATTGAAAATGAGGAGGAAAGCTGCAATGAAGAGCTGAAGAGAGGTAAGACCAAAATGTGAGATAAGACAAAACATCTCCTGTGACAACATGGGTATCAAAATCTACATTTCTTGAGATTTAGAAAAAAATGTATCTTGGGGGATTTTATACGAGGCAGTAGCTCTGAGATTTGATCTGTTCAGTGAATGCCAGTAATTGAATTTAAATATGCAATACACTAATCATGTGAAAAACATAAGACTCCAAACTTGATTTTTGAAAAAGAGTTCTTTGAAGATAAGCACTCACATGACACAAAAAAATATTTTCTTAAAAAATTGTTCAATTTTCCAGCACTTGAAAGTACAGGTATACTGCTGTGGGATCTGTGAGAAAAAAACATTCTTAAATCCTTAAATTTGTCAGATAAAGCATCTTGTTTTCCCAGAGCATTCTGAGATTTTTAAAAATTGTTTTATTTATAGTTTTTCTTGGAGAGATTGTTGTGACCTTTGGAAGTCCCTCAGAATTCTGTGACAATGAAAGAAGGAATTTCCAAGTCCAGTCTCACCCAACCCATGGTTAATTTAATTACTAGCTGATTCTATCAGTAAGACTCCAGTTGCATTTTTAAGTTAATAGTCACATGTAGAATCTTTAGATATTCTTACAGGCTAGAGGAAATTATGAACTCAATAATTTATGGCATTTCCATGAAATGCTTTGATAATTGTGATAGTCACTTTATAATGCGTATTTACTTGTTTCTAGAATCTAGATTGAGACCAGTGAATTATTTTCTAACAATTTTTTAAATAAACTCCAAGGTCAATCAAATTTAGCCATCTGTCATAGAGATTTCTTTGATTTCCCTTTTCACTTTTATGGACAGTAATTCAAATATTTAAAAAGAAAAAAATACCTGTTATGTATCCATGACAACTTACCATCTTTTGGACATTTTCGTCAGTAATATTGGTGTTATAATTCCAAGAAGCAAGTGAATTTTGATAAGACAGGTCTTCAGCTTTCAGATTAAACTCATCCAAAAATGTCTTGGCCTGTTCCTCAAGGTTGAACTGAGCAGTAGTTATAGAAACAAGGTTGAGAAGGAACCAGAAAGAGCCTGACATCTTTCCCCGTCCACCAGATCTCATCCACTGAACAACTTTCCCTAGAGTGAATCGCCTCCGAGTTTTTCTCTCAACAGCCTTTGAACTTGGGTTGGGCACTGAGGAGAGAAGGAAAAAAAGACAAGAGGAAAACAGTAAACAATCTGCTGAACCAATATAAAGTTAATCCTGGAGAGAACAGATATGTAAACAGATTTTAGAATGATTTTTTTAAGTAAACCAAATAAAGACATGTTATTCATTAATCCTAGAAAACCTTAGCTCCCCTAGTACTTTACAGCCAAATCAAAACTTGTGCATTTGGTTAATATGTTCCTAAAAAGCTGTTAAAAGTACACTGAGGGTGTTATGATTTTACAGTAATGAGAGAGGGCTATAATTAAAGATCAGAGAGATAATGTTGGTGTTTATATATTTTTGGACAATTTCATTCATGGTTATCCCTCCTTTATTTTTATTTTAAGCTCATCTTCACAGAAATGCAATGCTTGGGTAACATTTTTCCTTCCAGATAAGTGATTTCACCTTTGTCTTTTCTTAAAGAGCAGAATATATTTATTAGGGGAATAAAAGCTTTTGTCCGAGAGAGACAGAAGGGATCCCAACTGGGTTGCCAAGGGCTCTGCCTTTTCCAGAGATTTTTGTAAAGCAAATCCACCACATAAGGTGGGTCCAAAGTGGCAAAAAATGAGAAATCACAAGGTGGGCATGAGATGGGACAAAACTATGTTCAACCAACAAGATTACAAGTATAATTGTTCAGGCAAAATTAATTAAATTGGGATTAAATGGGGAAGCAAGTCATGTAACAAGACATGAATACAGAATAAGGGCTTTTCCTGTAGGGGTTGGGTTAGTGATTCTTCCTGGGTTCCTCAAGGTGACTGATACCTATTTAGAATATCAATTCTTAATGTTTATCCTTAGGAAGTATATGGGTACATTTATCTTTTGTAATGAGGTCTGGCCCACAGTGGAGGTGACTGTCTCTCCCATAGGTACAAGGTATCTTGTCTTCTGCACTGGCTACATTGAGGGCCAAGCTATATAATTACCTATAATATTTTTATCTAACTTAATGGTCTATAACATTTTCCCCTCTGCAGAAGTACCCCAAACTGCCATTAAGGAGTAATAGGTGATGACCGATCTGGCTGCTTCAGGCTGACAGGGGTCATAGTTGTTGATCAGCAGTCAGAAATAACTCTATAGAGGATCTAGGTAAAGGCCCTCAATAGACAGTGGGCATTTTCATCTTGGGTAGGCATATAGCTTTAAGTCTGGAGGAGATAAAGTCAAAGAAACAGTTAAGTATGCATGGGCCAAATAATAGGAGCAACAGGATAATTATGAATACAGTCAACAAAGATTTCTACCAAGAGAAGTTAGTAATGGCTTTCCATAAAGAGGAAGTATAAGGTCCAGGGAATTTTAAAGTCTGACATGTCACTGATGTGTCATCTAGTATCTTGAACAGCTTGTTGAGGTATTATTGGGAGGATCAGGAATGTATGCACAACATTCAGTTTTTACAATTGCACAAGTATCTCCTATGCTGCTGTTAGAATGCCTAGTGCCATCTGATTCTTGAGGATAGCTTGTCTCATTAATTTTACTTTTTATTTAGGAGAGAGAGACCATTTAAGGCCCACTGAGCATAGTTAAGGCCTCAATGTGTGTCACATAACCCTCTCTCTGTACAAGATCTAGTGGATCCCAGTAAAAGAAATCTAAAAGGGATCTAGTATATTTGTTAGAGGGTTTATCTGTATCTGCCAAACTTGGGGTATGACATCCTCTAGGCAAGGACAAATTTTCTGAGAAATTAGAGCATGTATAATCAAAGCATGAGCATTACAGCTGACAGGTAAGTTTAGAAACCATTTTTAAGGGATAACAATTGTAACTCACTGGCTTTGAGATTCCTTTATTGACGGAGTCTGACATTTTGTCATAAGTCCCTTTAGTTTTAGTTATAATTATCTCTAAAGTTTTGATAACTCATGAGAACCAGATTATAACAATTAACAGGTTATTATGATCAATGAAAAACTCTGTTTTTGTACATGAACAATATGTATTGTATTTGTAAAAAGTAGTTTCAGCATCATTTTAATTAGTTGTCAACCTGGGTATATATATATATATATATATATATATATATATATAGAGAGAGAGAGAGAGAGAGAGAGAGAGAGAGAGAGAGAGAGAGATTACAGTATTTAAACAGTATAAAATATCTCCAGGATGAGAGCTGGGCTTTTACGCATAACTAATAGCAGATATTCTTTTCTGGTGAGTGTTTTTATTGAGGTATGATGTCTGAAAGGAAGGCCAGAGTTGGAGAAGGTCAAAGAAACTTGTGCCAACGTCCAGCATTAGGATGGTTTTGTCCTCTACAGTCATGATTACTCAGAGCTCCTCCTTAGAGATGATATGTAGAGATTATATCTGGCCAAAGGGAGCAGGCAGAGTGCCCTGGCGCACTTTAGTCTTGCTAGACCACCTAGGAAGATGAATCTGAGCTCTGGGGCCTCTGTCTCAGAGTGCAGTCTCCTTCCCAGTGACAGGCTTTAGTCACGGCATGGCTTGGGGGGCCTCTTAAGGCAGTCCCTCTTAAGGTGACCTGGCTTTCCACAGTAGTAGCAGTTGAGTTTAGTCATTGAGCTCTTCTTGGACCCCTGGGAATCAGACTTAGTGTATGTTTTTTTTTTTTAAGGCCGCAACAAAGGCAGTAACTTTTTGGTCTCTTTGTTTTCTCTCCTTGTCTTTCTCCCAGTCCCAATCACAGAACACTAAGGAAGCAGTTTTTACTAAATTATCAAGTGAACTACTGGAGCAGAAGTTATCTTTTGTAGCTGTTTTCTAATATGTGGGGCTGACTGAATAATAAACATGTCTTTAAGCAAAATTTGTCCTTCTATTGAATCAGGAGCTGTGGATATATGTTTTACCAGTGCCTCTAGTAAGTGATCTAAGAAGCCAAAGGGGTTATCATCTTTCTCCTGGTAAATAGCTGACAATTTAAAACAACTAGAGGGTTTGGTTTTTGTCTTTCTTAGGTCCAATCTCCTGTCTGGCTGTTAGACCAGCATGGGTCTAGGCACTGCTTGGGCACCAGGAGGAACTGGTTGTTCCCCTGACTGTTGATCTTCTGGATGTCTAAAATTAATTGCATCCCCAAATGCAATAGCAGCTTGCAAGCTGCTTGTCTCTCATTAGAAGTCACTGTTTAATTTACAATTAACATTACATCTTTCCAGCCTATCTTATAGGTGTGAGTAAATCCTCTAAAGACATCAATATACTTACAAAGGTCATCCGAAAGTTTTCTCAGTTCGAACTTTACTTGCTTTAAGTCACTGAGAAAAGGAAACAAATGAATGTGGGTCATCTCACATGGATTATAATTATACTTTGAGCATAAATAAGAATCATTTCCTAATGTAAAGAAAGTTTGAACATATGGCAATTCTGACCATTATCACTCTTTTTTACAGTATGATTTTTGCCTTTGTCTTTATAGAATTCACTTTTTCTGACCAATTTTAATTAGCATGACTATTTTTAAAAGTTGTAAGACTATTCTGCACTACACAGGTTAAGTCTCCTGACATAGCTTTGGAAAAATTTTTAAAAGTTCATTTTCTATCTGTCAGATGACCACATTAAACACTACTTCTATGGCTGACTTCACTGTATGCTTCTTTCCCTTTCACTTACCTGTTCAAAATTCAGTCAAGATCACAAAGTAAGAATGTCTTCACATGTATGAAATCCAAAGTGTCGATGTCAAGTTCTGGTCATCCATAGCCAAGGGATCATGGTAACGCAGAATGCAAGGAGACCTCAGTAGTCATTCTGTTGAATCTCAGCAGCTGACTCAGTCCTTATTCCCAGGGTGTAGGCATGTCAAAGATAAAAGAGAGGAGCCACTTTAAATGGCAAGGCTTATAGGCCTGCTTGATTGTGATTATGAAACCTCCATACAGAGAAAACATTTCTTCACCCAGAAAAACAAGTCTTCCAGGTTCAGATGAAATGACAATGACCAAGTCTTGGAAAATTTTTTCCACTACTTTACTCTGAAGTTCTACATATTACTGTAGAATGGGAAAAAAGATAACTGCTTAAAATGTTTTGTGTTGTGAAATTTTATTTAAGCATCACAACAAAACTACAAGCAAATTTTTATTGCTATTTTATGTGTTTATGATGCTGAGCTTAAATAAATTGCCAAACCTCACTTGTCTAATAAGTGGTGGAGCCAGAACATTGATCCATATGGTCTGATTCCAGATTATCGACCTTAACTAAATTGTGGTCTACAGCCTAAAAGTAATAACGGAGCCATAGGTAAAGAGCAACTGAAGAGCTTGTGCCTATAATGAAGATGGTAGACTAATTCTACTATGTGAATCAAATTTGCTATCCTTTAAGGAAATAAAGCAGTTACCAGATTTACTACTACTACTAATAATAATAAATGCTTAGAGAAAGTGAGATGGGGGAATCCAGTCCAAGATGTTTCAGCAACGCTGCCCCTACATTCAAGGAAGCTGAAATCCACTCCTTTCTCAGCTGCATTAGGAAACCAATAGACAACAAAGAGGAAAGCAGCATGTGAGTCTCTGAACAAAGTGTTATAATGTTACTTGAGTAAAAGCAGAAGTACACATCTGGTCCTGTTAACTTCCTGAATGAAACACTTGGGTTTCGGGGTGAGAGGGAAAACAGAGTAGTCCAGATGTAATTCAACAAGGCAGAAAATTAGATTATCATGATTAAATTGAAATGGAGAAAGTAAAATATAAATTCCAAGCTACAAATAGATAGACAAGAAGCCTAAGATAATAGTGAGGCAGAAAAACATTGAAAGCCAAGAAATGTTGAGAAGCAAATGCAATGGGAGAATTGTTTACACTGATTCTGTAGGAAAATTAGCTCAAAATGGCCAACTGCAAGCAGTGACTGAACTGTTGGAACTTTTGTTCCACTCTATTAAGAAGTCATTGACATTCTGTTACCTGGAAGTGTTCTCTCATCCCATATGAGAATAGAAAGAATTCACTGAAGACCCAGGAGGTGGAACCCAGAAAAACAGCTGGCCCAAAGGAATGCATTGTCTTTGAGAAAGAATGTAGAAACAGAAAAGATCAGAAGACTAGACACAGAGAAAGCTGTTCTAGCTTTCAAAAGAAATAGAGGTGAGGGTCCATTCATAAAAGATAGATTATGCTTGACTGTGACACTTGACATAACAGTAAAATATAATGCTTAGAATGTGATTTGTACTTGGAAATGTATGTATGTTGTCCATTAGGGATTCACTAGGAGCAAGTCAGATGCTGCCTGACTTACTTCCCCTGATAAAAGAATACAATTGCTTAAAAAAACCCAAAGACACAATATACCTTCTTTTTCAATAGAGGATTTAGCAAAATGGAAAGTGCTACAGCTAGATCCAAATGTCCCCTGAAACAACCTCTCTGCACCTAATTCTTTAGTGTAAAGCTAATGATAAATTATATCTACTGCATAGGGATGTTGTATCATATGAATTAATACATGAGAACACAAAGAACAATATCAGAAGCCTAGTAATAAAAGCCACTCAAAATAAAAGAAGTAGTGTAATAATGAGCAAGTTTCCACATTAAAATGTCTAAGCAATTACCTGCAAGGTCATCTTTCAAAAATACTGCAGCACTGGTTCACCTGGACTATAGGACCCTGCATTGTTGAAGCTTACTAGCTGGTGCTGAAATAGTAGGATGGAGGAGCTCACCAATGGAATGAGCAAGATCATTTATGAAATGGAGTGGTAGTCAGTCAAGGAGTCTGCATGAACCCGGCAGTGGAGAACCTGTCAGGCATTCTGATCACATAATTATAAGTGGGTCCTGGTACAAAAACTTCTTAGATTAAAAAAGAAAGAGACTAAATCTATACTTGTAAATCGAAGAAGAAGGGGATATTATAAATGTTAATTACTCCCTCACAAAGGGTATAACGGTATGTATAGTATATAAGATAGATGACCATATTACTGAATTTCTGTTGGAATGTTAAACAGAAGGATTTGCACTGCCAATGTTTGAGTGTCTAGCCACTATTTATGCTTTGATTTTGTGACTTTGGCAAGTATTTTTTAAGACAACAATGGGTAATGTATCAACTAGCAATTTTATGATGTTAATTTTTTTAATTTGGTATTGTTCTATCCTTTTTTTGGTTTATCTATTTTCTTTAATTTTCTTTTCTTTTTTGGAAAAAAAGAACACTATGCAATATAACAACCATTGTTAAATTTCTTTCACTCTGTTTTGAAAACCTATATTGTTATTGTTTTGGGTTTGCGGTTGTTGTTTATCTCTTTTGTTTTTTTTTTTTGTTTTTCTTTTCTGACTTTTTTCTTTTTAAAATAAAAAAGACTCCCTCCCAATACACACACCTATTTTCTTCCTGATTGCATACACTTTGCACCAGGCTCTTCAAAGCTACATTTACAGGTAGGAATTGTGAAATCCATTTTGGAATTAAAATGACCGAGCTTTCTAATGTTACCATGACTGGCCCAGATTCCTGCAACTGATAGATAGTAGGACTGGATTTTGATCCCAAGCTATATAAGAGATTTCTTTTCTCCATGGAGTTATAGGTTCAATCATCAGCTAACTTTATTTGGGTCTAGTAAGTCTTCATGATCGTGGCCCACATAAGCAAAGCTAAAATGTTCTGCTTTAATTATGTCAGTTTTACATTTTAAAGCCATTTAAGGGACCACTTTCCCTGAAACATAGCTCCATACTACTTAGGATATTGCCTAGATATAATTCTTATTTTTCAAATGACTCAGTGTAATCATCCTGAACATTTTTACTGACTAGGCTATAATGTGACAGTGTCTTCAAAACTTTCCATTGAATGAGTTCAAATAACTTTATTGCTATCAACTCTGCTGTCTCTGCACATTCCGAGCTCACTGTTACTTCTTAGAGGATTGATTTCTAGCAGCCCTGCCCACCAAAAATCCCCTCCTTGTTTTTGATCTACTGTCTGCTAAAATCTAAATGGAAGCTAGATAACCAAACAGTTCAGTCAGAAAGTTTCTATTCACAGGCTCAAACCTGAGCATAAGTCTTCACTTGGCTAGAGCAAAGTGCACAGACTTTGAGATCCATATTTCCCTTGCTGCTCAACATTTTATCTACTTCCAATTGACTCACTAATGGTAACATTTCAAAAAGCTATAGCAAAATCTCCTCTAGTTCCCTAAAGTAGCAGATAACTTTACATCAAAGAAGGATGGGTGGTTTGTGCAACTTCTTTACATGAAATTAGTTGAGTCATGCTTCTGACAGGAACAAGAACAGATACCAGGAGTACAAAGCATAGTAAACTTAAAAGCTGACAAGGCCAAGAATTATTTACATTTAATACAATTGATTTTTACCACGTGTTTATTACACACAGTGAAGTTACAACCGCTTTACAAAAACTAAACAACAAAATTTTTTGCCTAAAGGAACAGCTAAGAGTTCTTTCCTGTTTACAGTTTTAGTCACATAGCAGTCCATTTTTCCTACAGATAGAGCAAGGATAGTATTCATTAATCAACTGGACAAATATTTTCAACAGAGTTCAAATTTTTAGGGAAAAAACTGTGTATTCCAAGGTCGTTGCACTGACTGGGACTGGCCTGGATTTAAGACAGTACAGTGCTTGCCACAGTAAATGTAATTTATTTTCACATCTAGACTCTACAAAGCATCAGATAGCACTACAGCAAAGCAACTATTATAAATTTATGTCTAGGGACCTAGAAATCCTAAGCTTCTAAAAACTTGAGAGTTTATCCAAAGTGAAATGGGATCCATGATAGAGTTTGAACAGAAGAGTAACATAGTCTCACATCAAAGAGAAATCACTCTGACTGCTTATGAAGAATAGACTACATTCAGAGCAAGGCCATAAGCAAAGAGACCAGTAGAGGGGCCTAGCACAATAATCTAAGTAAGATATAGAAGTGACTTGGTGGTAGCAGAGGTGTTGGTAAGATGTAGTTGGATTCTGAACATGTTTTTAGTGACATTGGGGAATTAGAGGTGGGCTATCAGAGAGTCAAGGATCACACCAGTGTATTTCGACTGAACAACTAGAAGGATGAGGTTAGCACTGATTCAGATGAAAAAAGTTGCTATTAAAATAGGTTTGTAGGGAAAACTATGAGTTCAGTAGAAATTGTGATATTTGTTAAAAACTCAAGTGAAGGTGTTCAGAAAGCAACTGGAGCATCTGGAGATTGGCAGAAAGGGCAGGGATGGAGCTATAAATTTGAGTGTTATTAGCTAGAGATGGTTAGTCAGATGTCTTTTCAGTTAAGATGAAAAGGAAAAGTTTGTTGTTCAGAGCCAATTTACTGAAAATTATTACTTAGTCCAGATCTAAGGAGAAAAATGAGATCTATAACTAAGAAAAAAAGTTACTAAAACAACCCTCCTAGAGGAGCCATCTGTGGAATGAACAGGAAGGTGATACAGAAGAGTTTCAGGAATTTGGCCAGAGTATTATATGTCTTCACTACTTTATAGCAGAATACAAATGTCTCAGGAGCACAGGCTGATTGAGGTGACTTAATGAAGTAAGGTTTGGGTTCAAGAAATGCAGATAACATGAAACAAAATCAATGTGAAATGGCTTAGACCAATTTCAGGTCAAGGCTACAACACTGGTAGGCATTCAATACATAAAAGACTCATTTTGGAGCCAGATCAGATCCTGTCTAGTTTGAAGGAAACTGAAGATGTTTACACTTCAGTCAATACTTCCTAATTGACTCTAAATGCCTCAGAATAGGCCCTCATTATTATTCTCTACTTCAGTTTATGGATTAAGTATAAGCTTCATGCTTTGCTATCCAACTGGTAATACTTAACAGGAGTTGTTTCCATGAAGTCCACCAAGATTATATGGGAGACCTCATTGTACACCTCTCTCCTCATTTCCTAAGTAATTTGTGTGGTCTGGGTCATCAGTTAGTCTTGGTCAAGGCTATAGTCCCATCCCAAAACGCCACATTCACTCAGACAGTCCCTCCAACCAAAGTGGGAGAAGAACCCTTGTAGGGAGCTGATGGAACAATATCCAGACAGAGCCAGTTATACTAGTTTTCACGATCAATCCTAGGAATACTGATAAAGGCAATAACCCCCCCAGTTTTATCCATTTTACCTTTTACCAGTCTGGCAACTCAGAATTTCTTTCTTTTTTTATTTTATGAAAAAAAGGTAAAACAAAGTTTCATGACAAAAATAATAGGATAATAACAATAGTTAATACATTGCATATTATTATTTTCAAGTAGTTTTATTCAGAGTGCAAAATATGGGCATTAAAATTTCTCCAATTGATATTAGCAAAATATAATGTGTTTTAATGAGTCAAAGCATAGAGCTCAAGGTACCAAATTACTTTATTAAAATTAATCCTCCTCATCATCACCACATCCATGTGTACCAACAGTATTTAGGCAATATCCATTCTTTATTGTCCTCTTTGGAACTTGCCACCACCCAGTACCCTATATTGATAATTAAATGTTATTCATTTATTTTTATATTATCTGTCTCTCCCCACTAGAATATCAAATCCAAAGGGTCTGAGACTTTTCTTTGTTTTGTTCATGCTGTTTCTGCAGCTGCCTAGAAAAGTGGTTGGTACATAATAGGCACACAATAAATGTTTACAAAAGTGCAGACATTGTACATAAACTCAGTAGTAAGAAGGAGAAAAGCAGCAGCTCAGGAGTCCTACTATGTCCAGTAGAATTCATTTTTAATGCAGCATCATTCGTTTGTTGGTTCATCCATGGGATCTGAGGAATACAGATCAGGGTCAACTGAAAAAATGAAATTTCTTAGGCAAAATGAGATTTTAAAGCTATGATTTAATATAGAAGAAGACCTGGGAGAAAAATATCATGATGATTATAAGACAGACGTTGGGCTAGGTGCCTTACATGTGTTGTCATTGAATCCATGAAATGACTCTGTAAGAAAGATTTTGTTACCATCTTTTTATAGATGAAGACAATGAAATTTACTTCTGTTGAGCGACTTCTTCCAACATGCTGCTATCAATTACTAAGTAGCAAAGGCATTTAAACGCTGGTCAGTCTTTCCCCTGACCCAAATACACTGTGTGATTGAAAACTACAGAGTGTTTACATTCTAAACATTTATTGCAATAGAAGACACACTGCCATTTATTCCCCTCAAAATACTCCCTCTCTCTTTGAACACATTTATCTCATCATTCTTGTCACTTTCTGAAGCAGTTATGAAATTCTTCTGTTGTATCTTTAACTGCACTTTCATGGCTGTTTCTCTGTCCTGAACTGATTCAAAATGTTTAGCTTTCATGGCCATTTTGTCTTTGGGAAAGAGCCAGAAGTCACTCAGTGCCAAATCTGGTGAATGAGGTGCACGAGGACACACTGTAATAGTTTTACAAGCCTGATTTTTCATTACATGGTGCTCAGTAGCACCATTTCCCATATTTTTATCACACTTCATACAGACACTCACAAAACAGGACTTCCAGAACTGCTTCAGAAAGTGGCATGGACAATGACATAAGTGCATTTGAAGTGAGGGGAAGTATTCTGAGAGGGATTCATGACAATGGTCTTTTACTGTAATCAATTTTTTAAACCTAAACATTCACCATAAATTTTTATTACTCTTGTATCTCAGCCTGCAATTAGCGTCTTAGGCATCAAAAGAAAAAGTGAAGGCACCATGGCTATATCAGAAGATTCATCTTTCTATATAACTACCATGATATGAAAGCTCACTGGTTACTGTCAAACTGGATTGTCAAGGAATGAGGTAACAGCAATGAAAATCCTCCTAGTTGATTTCATTAATAATTTATTTTTAATGTTTTATTACATTAGATATTATGCTGATTTTTCACTTGTGCCCAGTTGCTGCCCTATCTGTGGTCATAATTTGGCCCTCCTTTTCTCACAACTGCAGTTATCAAAATCCTTAGTTGATGACATGAAGAATATTATGCTAATATGGATATCAAAATGAGATGCTCCATAAAATAATAGTACTGTACAATATAAATATAAAATGTTCTATGAAATAATTATGCTAGATTAAGAGTCAAGAACTATACACACTCTTTAAACTCAGCAGCTAAACATAGGCTTGGTAATTAAAAGATTGCTAATTTATTCCATAATCTGGTGATGCTCTGAACTCAAGAGGTTATAATGCCATCAAGTGTTCATCCCATGGAGCTCACTATGTGAAATGAGATAAGCCAGACACAGAGAGACAAAAGCCAAATGTCCTCACACACATGTGGAAACTAGTAAGTTAATCTTTTGCAATAAAATGCAATTGTGATCACTAAAGGCTAGGAAGGGTGGTAGGAAGGGGGTGAATGGAAAGAAATTCAATAAGGAGGATCAAAACACAAGAGTGGAAGAATTGCTTCTGATTCCTCTTTAGCACAGTAAGATAAGTATTGGTTAAAACAATCTGAGGAGATGGAGATTTAGCTCAGCGGTGTAAATGTCTGTGTCGCAAGTGTGAGGTCATGAGTTTGATCCCTGATACCGAAACAAAAACAAACAAACAAAAATCTGATACATTTCAAATTAACCAGAAGAGTACAAAAGATTCAACACACAAGAATAAATGTTTTTTCTTTTTTCTTTTCTTTTATTTTATTTAAAGAGAAAAAAAAACAGAATAAAGGGTAGCAACAATATACAATTCCAAGGAAAAAAGGAAAAGAACAACAACAAAAAAAGCCTAAGAAATTATTACTTGACAAATTACATACTGACTTCTTGGAAATAGTTGTTCAAATTACAAAGCTAAAACATGTAAAGTAGATATTCAAACAGTGAGACTGTTAACAGTTCTGCTCCACGATCTGATAAAAACAGCAATATGGTCATACATCTTACCCACTCAGATATACATGCAATTATATCAAAAGGGTAAAATTAAACACAACAAAACAGAAAAAAAGCGGGTCATAAGAAAGCAATGTAAGAGACATAAATTTCAAAGATAGACAATCGGAGATATTCACTCTCTATCATATTGACTCTTGTTTTCTTCCAAATAGTTGTCCATATTGTCACATACAGGGAATTCACATGAAACAACCTAGTATGGAATTGAGCTGAGCAGGATGAGGAGGACATGTCAGGTCTTCAAGACCAGACATTAGGGAAGGCAAGAATGGCTGTCATAGTGTCTCTAATTCTCCTCAAAACAGCTGTCCATACCTTAATGTGTGTTGAACTTAAACAAAACAAAACAAGCTAAAATCACTTTGAACAAAGAATGATAGTTTTGCTGGATTTCACATCATGACATTATGGAATCAGCACTGGGTACTGTAGTGTCTCTTTTTCTTCAAAGTAGTTGTTCATTTCAACATGTGTTATATAGTTGGTTCTCATAAACTGTTTGTAAGCTCTACACATGCATGAGTCTCTACATGTATATCTATCATTTCTGTATTAGAGGGAAAAACAAAACAA
>PVJX010038252.1:0-16421 GCA_004027295.1 Dolichotis patagonum
TAGATCTATGAGGTATGTTAGTGGTATTTTGATTGGGATGGCATTGAATCTGTATAGTAATTTTGGGAGAATGGCCATTTTTACAATGTTTGTTCTTCCTATCCATGAACAGGGGATGTCTTTCCATTTTCTGAGGTCCTCTTTGATTTCCTTTTTCAGGGTATTATAATTTTCCATGTATAGCTCTTTTACTTCTTTCATGAGATTAATTCCTAAGTATTTCATTTTTCTGGATGCTAGTGTAAAGGGTGTAGTTTCTCTTATTGCTCTCTCAGGACTTTTGTTGTTAGTGTATAGAAATGCTATTGATTTTTGTGTATTGATTTTGTATCCGGCTACCTTGCTGAATTTGTTAATTATATCTTGGAGTCTTTCAGTAGAGTTTTGGGGGTCTTCTATGTAGAGTATCATGTCATCTGCAAATAATGATAATTTAACTTCCTCTTTTCCTATCTTTACTCCTTTTATTTCTCTTTCCTGTCTTATGCTCTGGCTAGAATTTCCAGTACTATGTTGAATAGCAGTGGTAATAATGGACATCCTTGTCTTGTGCCTGATTTTAAGGCAAAGGCTTTCAGTTTTTGACCATTCAGTATGATGCTGGCTGTTGGTTTGTCATAGATGGCCTTTACCATATTGAGATAAAGACCCACTATTCCAATTCTCTGTAAGGTTCTTATCATGAATTTTTTTTAACAAAAATCTTCTGGAAGGCCCTTTCCTCTACATGCCAAGCATGGCAGAGAAAGCCAGAAAAAGATCTGAAGACCTGCCTCTGCCTGCCAGGCTCTGCCACCAGGAGACCATTTCCTCTGAGTGCCTAGCACAGGCAGAGAGAACCAGAAGATCTGCCTGCCGGGTGCCACCACTGGGAGGCCCTTTCCTCCGCATGACCAGTGTGGGCTGACAGACAGATCCACTTCTGCCTGCTGTGCACCACCACCAAAAGGTGACATACTGCAGGAGGCCAGCAGGAGCAGCCAGGTAAGACTTGTGCATCCATAGTCCCCATTGGAGGCCCTTGGTTCCCTCAGGCAGCTATCACCCAATATCAGAATCAGACAAACACACTCTTGTGTGGCTGCCAGCATTGTGGGAGTCTGCGGAGTGTAGACACACAGGCTGAGAGAAGCAGCCCCACCTCGATGTACCCCTGATCATCAGTGAAGCCACAGTGTAGCTGCATAAGTCTGGAGAAGCCTGTTCCATGTCCTGCCACCTTCCTGTAAATCTGGAATTAGAGCAACCCAGGTGCCTATTCCACCTCCCTACACCATGGAGGGACAGCCAACATGGCAAGTGCCTGGGGCCACACAACCAACTTCTTGGGAGGAACCCAGGAGAAAGTTAAGACAAAAGAGCAAAAGGCAAACTCAGACCTCTAGCCCACACAGAATAAGTCTGGGAGATACAGTCATGGAAGGAAATGGAAGTCACACACCTGATATCTCTGAAAAGATTGCAACTGAAGTAAGGAAACAACTTTATGAGGTTGTAAAGCAGTCAAATCAGAAATAATGTCTCAAGTAAAAGAAGAAATCACAAACATACTGAAATAATTGTTCATTAGGTCTAAAGAAGACACAGACAAAAAAGTGGAGCATAGGAAAATGATAGAAACCTTGAATGAATGTAGAAAGGAATTACAATGCATGAAACAGATTCGATGAAAGATGCAGGAAATTAAAAATTTAATTGAAAGCTGGCAAAACTGCTTGAAAGAGACTGAAGATAGACTTTCAAACCTTGAAGATAGGAGTGCAGCTAGTGATTGTGAATGGAAAGATCTCAAAAATAACATGGAATCAGAAAATAACAACTCAGTGGCTGCAAGATGAGGCAAAGAAGCATAATTTAAGTGTGATAGGTATCAGTGAATAAGCAGAGATCAATACAAATGCAATTAAAAGGATAATCACAGAAGTAGTAGATGAAGACTTCCCAAACATGGGGAATGGATCTGGCATGCAGAAAAGTGAGGCATATAAGACTACAACTAACCATAACCTAAGTAAATATACACCCAGAATAATAATCAAGATCCTAGAAATTCAGCACAAGAACACAAGCTGTTAGAGAAAAGACAGATCACCTATAAAGGAAAACCAATCAAAATCACAGAAGACTTGTCAACACAAGATATCAAGTCAAGAAGACTTTGGAGTGAAATGTTTCAAACCCTGAAAGAAAATAACTTTCAACCCAGATTGATCTGCCTAGCAAAACTCTCTTTCAAAATTGATGGAATAATAAGATACTTCCATGATAAAGAACCACTGAAAGAATTCACAATGACCAAAACAATCCTACAGGGAGTGCTAATGAATATTTTAGAGAGATACAAAGATGAACATGGTTCCAGAAACAGCAGGAGAGGATTGCCAAACAAGACAGGTAATTGAATGATGGGGAAAAAATGGAGGTCCTAGAACAGGAGTATAGCAGGGCAGAGACAAACCAATGTATGCCGGTTGTAACCATTAATGTAGATAGCCTCAGGTCAGCATAAAAAGAAACACAGAGAGAATGGATCAAAAAACAAGATCCATCAATATACTGTATACAAGAAACACATCTAACTGGAAAGAAAATTCATGGACTGAAAATCAAAGGACAGAAAACAATTGTTTCATGTGACAGGACACCAAAAAAAAAAAAAAAAGCAAGAGTAACTTTTCCATCAACCGCAGAATGCATAAGAAAGATATGGTATTTTCATGCAGTGGGAAGCTACCCACCTATAAAGTTGAATAATCTCAAGGCTCCTCTAGGTAAATGGCCACAACTGGAGATCATGTCCATGTCCAAAGCATTTCAAACGCATACACATGAACCCTAGCATAAGAAACAGAGGAATTAATGGAATCCAAAAGCAAAATAGTTAATGTAAAAGCAAAGGGAAGAAACACCTGGGAGGAAAAGGTGGCAACTACTGTCAGTTTCTTACCTTGAACTCTTGCATTGCTTACACAATTTGTTAGGTTTGGCTTTATTCTGTCCTTTTTTGTTAGATTTTATGCTGTCAAATAGTAAGGGCAGCTATTTTGAATATAATGGGATATATTATGGTAATCATGGTTTCCTATTATATTGCTTTGAAGTCTTATGAGGATTTCATTCATTGGTCTGATTGATTTTATTCTGTTTTGTTTGATTTTATTATGTGTGATGATATAAACAGCTATTTTGAAGAAAACAAGATATGATGATAACCATTGCTGATTTCCTATCATCTTGCTTTGAAGTCCTACCATGTTTTTGTTCTTCTGTTTTGATTTATTCTATCCTGTTGTTTTTATTTGATTTTATTATGTGCGATGGTATGAACAAATTTTTTGAGGAAAATGAGATATGATAGCAGCCATTGTTCATTTCCTGTTATTTGGTTTTGAAGTCCTGTAATGCTTTCATTCTTTTGAATGATTTTATACTATTTTGTTATGTTTGATATTGTTGTGTATAAAGGTATACTCACCCATTTTGAAGAAAAGAGACATTATGGTAGCTACTGCTGATGTCCGGTTGTCTTGTCGCAAAGTGCTGTGTTGTTTGCATTGCCCTGTTCTGATTTGCTTTGTTCTGTTCTCCTTTGTTTTAGTCTCTTTAAAATAAAAAAAAAAACCTTCTGAACTTCAGATGCTAACATGTAAACAACCATACAAACATTTGGATAACTACAAGAAAAATTTTAATTCATTATATCCTATTGAATTTTACCTATGAACTTGGACTTTTATAAAACTGAAAAAGAGCACAATAGAATGAAAGTGATATGTATGTCACTTTATCAAGTGTGTCATCATACTTTTCCTATGATTATTTCCTGTGTAAAGTAATACAGAGAGGTAGAAAGAAGAAAATGATTGGTGGCACAGAGAATTTAACATGGAATCTTAGGACTATATCAAAGATCATGAAGGGAGTTATAGTTCGGTACACATATAGGAAAAGGCTATTGAATCATTATTGTCTACAAGAGCAACCTAGAGAAGTCCAAATCTAGAAAACATAGGAGAGATAAAGCAGATGGAATAGCAAGCCACTAGCCAGGTCTTAGCTGAAGGTTATCCCACTGATTAATTTTTTTTTTATTTTCACTATTTTTCAACTTCAGCCATATACTTTGTAGACTCATTGGTACTTCAGTATGGTTTCATGGAGCATACACTAAAAAGTTGGAATGACATTCTTATATTTATTTATTTGGTCCAGGGATGGAACTGATGACTTTGTGCTTGCTGATTAAAATAAGGTTTAGGACTAGAAGTATTGTTTTTGCAAACAGAAGACATCTTACTGTGTGTTGTGTATGGTTTGTCTGCCCAAAGCTCATGTATTGGGAACTGGGTATGCAGTGAAGAAATACTAAAAGGTGGAGGAAGCTTTTAAAAAGTAAAGCATAGTGGTTGCTGAGGGTACCAAGTTCAAACAAATTAATATAGTTCTCTCAAACATGTACCACACGAAGTGCTTCATAGCAAAAGAAAGAACTGGTTTATTGCTGCCTGTGCAATCAGATATAACACATGCAAGCAGTCAGCAAAAGAAAATATAATCTGGGTAAAATTTAGCACAAGTTTACATAAAATATAGAAGAAATAGAAGAAATATAAATTGAAATTTTCTTAACTCCAGAACAAATACTTGTAGTTTGTGATGGTTTCCTATATACTTAATTTTAGAAGTCTTGAGCTAATTTTTCTTAGAGGTTTACATTTTCAGTTTCAGAAGGTAGAAGACCTGAAATTTTGGAGTATAAAATCAAAACATGGTTCATTATTTTTTTAAAAAAATACTCTAATAAGGAAGAGAAGCTTGCACAGCTCTTTAAACCATAGTTTCATAATGTATTATAGACTTTGAATACCTATAAGAAATTATATCTCACTGCCATAGTTACTTTTCTTGTTGCTGAGTCAAAATATTCAACATCCAATATCAAATGGGGAAAGGTTTATTTAGCTCACAGTTTGTAGATTTTTCACTTCATAAATGGCTGGGTCCAAGGCAGGGTGGCACATTGCCAAGGGGCAACAGTTCACAGTGGCAGAAGACAGCAAAAGCAACAAGAGAGGGAGACTCTTTCAGTCCCTTATATTTTATCCAATCTACCACAATTAGAGTATCCTCAATGTATTCAGTGGATTGATCCAACAATCACACACCCTTAATCTCAACATTGCATTATAAATTAATCACATACTCTAGATTCAGAGAAACTCTGAAAAACCCTATGAGCACATGATGTTTTGGGGAGATATCTATTTATTTATTTATATTTTAAAGAGACTAAAACCAAGCAAAACAGAATAAAGCCAATCAAAACAAACCAGTGGAAGTGACACAAGTCTTCAAAGCAATACAAAACCAACAATGGTTACCATAAAGCCTCTTGTTGTCTTCAACATAACTGCAAATACCTTCAGACACAGTAAAGATAATAATCATTAAGGAAACAGAACAGATTAGAACCAATAAAAAACAATGAATGCAATGAAAGAATTTATAACAAGACAATAGTAAATCCGAAATTGCTACCATAATATATCTTACTATCTTTGAAATAGCTACCCATACTTTTGGATATAGCAAACTCAAACAAAGCAGAACATAACAAAGCCTAACCCAACAAAACAATAAAAATGATACAGGACTTCAAAACAAGATAATAAGGCATTAACAATGGTTACCACCTTCAGAAGGAGATCCCCCTAGATGCCATGTTCCATAATACTGTTATTTTCTGTATGGATGACCAGACCATCAGCCCTAGACTTGCAAAGTCAGTGAAACACCAAACACCACAAGCATCAAATTGTATTTCACCTCAATAGCTAACATCGCAGCCTGTGTTTCTCTGAATCAGTTAGTAGCTCACGGCTGGGGGGGGGGTTAGTGGGGGTGTTTGGCTCTTCTTGTCTCCAGCCCTTGTGCCAGAAGGGGCTGGGATCTGGCTGTTCCCCAAGGGTAGTGGCCCATGCATGGCACTGATTGGCAAGGAGGGTTTGCTTCTTGGTGACTTTTTATTCCCTTCCTCTGCAGTATGTGAGCGGCACTGACTCACCGGAAAAGGCTGGGTTCTGGCTGTCCTGGGGAGACATCTAGATACGAATCATGATATCTACTTTCTGCAGTTGGAGAGTGGATCTATTTAGTAATACATGAAAAAAGGATAAAACTACTTTTTAAATTATTGTTTTCTTTGTGTTATTTGGGACTTAACTTAGAGGTGTTGTAACACTGAGCTATATGACCAGTCTTTTTTTAAATTTTTTTATTTAGAAATACGGTCTCACTAAGTTGCCCAGGCTAATCTAAGCTTGCAATTCTCCTGTCTCAGTCTTTTGAGTCATTCTTTTTATATAGTGTTAATGGGATGTTGCCTTTAGTTGGTACATTAAGAAAGATAAAACTAATAATAAAGTGTAAGATAAGCATAGCTGAGGAGGAAGAGACAAGAGGTTAAGTCAGACTACTTCCCTTGACATTATTTATTGGATGTTGTTTGAATTAATGAAAATGAAATGTAAACATATTAAGATTATAATGAGATATAGAAAAAACTATATAGTTTGCATGTGCCCAGAGTGGAATCGGATAATGAATTATTAGATTTTATAGGACATATTTATGCAGAACTTGTTAGAGCAGACAATACAGTAGAGCAGGGGAAAGGAAGCACAGAGGAGTTTTGGAAGCTTGGGAAACATTCAGGAATTGCTCTCAAATTTTCTCAGTATTTATTTGTCTCTGGAAAGGATCCTTCAACATACATGCAAAACAATCAGCCATGCAAGTTTAGATGGGACGTTACTGCTGGTGATGTAGCTAAATAAGCCTTTCTAAACAGCTACACCAGCTTCCGCCACTAGTAAATAAGCTTGCTTCAGCTCTACAGGGAGGATTCTCAACATGAATTTTTTTTATGTCATTCATCAACTGACTTTTTTATTCGAGTCAAATGCAAATATATAGACTCACCAAGAGATAAGTAGAAGCCTATTCTTATCTAGCTGCAAAGTAACTCCTTGTGATGAATGTATTAGAGTGAGAAATAAAGTGAAATGCCTTTATTTCAATCTGAATCTATTTGTTTTAATTTAATTAATAATTTTATGTAAATATGAATTTTTGATAGATATGTATACTGTCTAGTGAAGCACAATACCCTCATTTTTTCTGCTACACTTGAATGAAAGAACTAATAAGACTCCATTTTAATTATGCTTACCAATAAAGTACCATAATAAAATCCTTATATAAATACATGTGACATTCTATTAATATTTGTTTGTTTAAACTTATCTTTCACTGTTGTCATATTGATATGATATATCACAGGGTATTTAGTTTCAGTTGCTTGGTTTTCTGAGCAAAAATGAGAATTTTAAAATACGGATTTTTTTTCTAAAATAAGAGAAATAATTATGCTCATCTTCAAATAGAATTTCATAAATTTTATTTTATGCAAAGCTCAAATAGATACAAAATGTTTAAGTGCATTTCCTACTTATTTGGTCATTTATAATTCTAAATTTGGGTAACATTTCACTAATAAATTTCATTCGTGGCTGCTGCACTCATGTGGTTAGAAAACCCTTTCACTTTTTATACAGGAAGCTGAGTTTCTGCTAGTTTGCCAGCCTCTCCTTTCCTACACTTGGACGCAGGTTTAGTCACATTTATTATGTACTTCTGAGCTTGCTAAACACAAATAAGGAACCGCCTTACACATTCTTACAGTGTTTGAATTTTCCCATACATACAGCAACTATTTTTCATTGAAAATATCTTAAGCATTTTTAAATATTTTATTTCCTGGAAAATAAAGGAATTGATCTTTGTCATTATTCACCAAGCAGATAAAGTCATGAAACTAGAATAAGAAGAAAAAGAATAGGTCTCTCTTAGACAGAAATAAGATCATCAGTACATTGTAAGCTCTCGGCATGATGTTTATTCACCATCATATTGGCATGTCTTGTTTTGTTAGGGCACAAAGTTTGAAAGCTGAAAAAGGAATCTTGTCCACACAAAAAAAGAATAACTTTTTTTCTTTATATAGTATTAACTTCTTTGTATAGCAGGGCAGTCTTACCATGCTTAGTACTATCCCTATTCAAATTTGGTAAAATAAGGTTGCTGATATATAATTACTGCCAACTTTAAAATATTTTAAAATATTTCTGTTAAAATATTTCAGAATAATTTGACATTGTGACTAAGATCAAAAAGCTCTGTTTATTTTATAACAAGTTTTTATGGTAGTACACATTTTAAATAAATGAGATTATTTACTCCTTTGATCCATAATCAGCATCATTAAAAAAGTGACTCATATTTTGATTTATGTGACATTTTATTGGTTACTGATGCCTGCATAGTGATTATAAACTTATTAGGTTGAACTGTATGAAACTGGTCATACTTAACCATTTAGCTCATTAGATATGATCGTATCTTATAGCTTAGTGTAATAATTTGGTATAAAAAAGACCTGTTGTAGTTTTAATGCAAATTATTTTCCTAGGCTATGTCTTAAAGAATAATTCCATTCAAAAGGCACAGAAATCACTGGAGACTCTTTACTTAAATATTAGCTGTGTGTATGTACTTTTGCAAAGTTAAACTCTAGTCAATTTGAATTTGCCGGTAGAAAGCAACATATAATACTGAAAAGTAATAAAATTTTCTTTGAGTCAGTGATCTGAGTGCTAACTAGATGATTTAAAGAAGTATCTTTCTCAAAATGTGTAGCAGTAAGCTGGATGAGGTAGTGAACATCTCCACACTGGGAGGCGGAAGCAAGAGGATATCCCAGCCTGGGCAACTTAGTAACCTAATGGGATTCTGTCACAAACAAATTAAAAATTAAATTAAATTAATTTTTTAAAAGGGGTGGGGCTGTAACTCAGCACAAGTTCCTGATGTCAATCCTTAGAACACCAATAAAAATGTTAGGGGCTACATTTATTGAGTTACTAACATATAAGGCTGTGCTCTAAAGTATTCACTGGCCCAATTTCATTTAAGGCTCAGACATTTGGTGGAATAATACAACTGTGCTTGACATTGTGAAGATACAAAACGATGCTCAGAAAACGTATCTTGCTCATTTATGATTATAGTCAGAGTTAGGCAGCAGATATATGGTACAAATTAATGTGTTTTGAATTCAAAGTCTGTCCAATACCCCAGGGCTGCCAGTTGTACCTGTATAGCTATACCTGCAGAACTGGTACCTCTAGGTAATATTTTTCCAATACAACTTGACAAATGACTATCATGAAATTCATACAAAAGTGGTAAAATACATAGAATCCGAAAAAATACTCTATTTGTTATTAATAACTGAGTAATTGCTCTCTGATTGTAACCTTGATTTTATTTTTAATGTTAGGTATAGTACTGCAGATTCCTCTCAGTGGAAATACGCATAGAAAACATTTCTGCAACATGAATTATGATTTTTCTTTTATTTTGGTTGATTATTCTACTAGATATTCTATCAGATATTTAACAAGACCCTCAAGTTCTATCTTTCAAAACAAAACATAACACAGCTAAATTAGCTTGGTAAAAGCTGACACTTTGGAAAGTAATAGGGTTTCACAGGATCATAACTAGACCTGAGAATTTTACCCTGAAGAGGAAGCAGTTTTGAAAATGCAGGAAAACTCAGCAGAAAGCCAAACTAACCATTAGATCAAGAGATAGCAAGAGTGGGAGCAGAGGATGTATTATGAAGTTGGAAGTTTAGATAAATATAATATTCTGGTTTTAATCTTTGTAAAGGATCAGGGGATGAGGTACACATTCATCCTCTGTGCTTCATTTTGTTCTTTTTAGAGATACATTTGATAGCATTTCCAGAGCCTTGAAACATATCATAATAATACTATGTGGTGATTTGAAACTCAGATGAAAAAATACGCCTCTATAAATTTGAAATAGATTTTATATCACATATTTGGTTCCTCAGTATGTATGAAGGAACTAATCATTTATATAGAACTGTCAAATTTAATATTAGACCTAGTTCCACTCAAATTTTGATACCAAAAACTTCATAAAATAAAATTCTACTTGTTTTATATGTAATCATACATGTATATATCAAAGCAATTTACAGTTTGAGCATTAACATCATGATCTTATCATCTTGGAATAAATATCAATATTCTTTGAGTTCATTAACATATGTCCAATTATTGGCATTGACAAAAATACTGGAAAATATAAAGATCTTTGCTTCTATCAAAAGTAATGTTAAAAATACAGATTTGTGTTTATATTTTATTAATAATATTGAGTTTTCTGAGAATTTTGTACATATTTAAAATATTGTAAAATAAAGGTTCATACTTTCCTGTATGAGAAACTAAACTCAAAAAGTTAAACAACCTGCCACCATGAAGCCGGATGTAATGCATCATGTTGGTACAGGAAGATGTGATTTTTTCAATATAAACTATCATCCCCTTTGAAATACTTCCATACTTGAAGATATAAAACACTCTGCTGATGATGCTGAGCCCAAGATATTTTAAAAAGTCACTGTCTTTAGTCATTGAATACCTACAAAAATGTACCAAATTACAATTTCATTTAGTTAGAACAACTATCATCATCAAATATACAAAAAGCAATGCTGACAAAGATGCAGGAAAAGGAACTCATGTCCTCTTTCTTTGGGGATGGAAACTACTGAAATTGGTGTGAAGATTCCTTTAAAAACTAAAAATGTATGTATTATATGATCCAGCTTAATAGTCCTTGATGTATCTCCAAAAGAATTAGACAGCATACTATAATTCTACAGGCATACTTATATTTAGTGTTGTGATTCAGAAAGGATGCGCTATAAAAGTAACTTGGGTGTCTGTCAACAAACGAATCGATAAGAAATGTGTTGTACAGACAGAGTGGAGTATTATTCAACCACAAAGAGCTAAATAGCGCTACTTCAGCAGGAAAATGGATACAACATCAGACATCGTGTGAAGTGAAATAAACTGGCCTCCGAAAGTTAAATATCATGTGTTTTCTCTTATAAAAACAATTAAAATATAAGTTTCAAGCCTGATAATAGACAAATAAGTAAACGAGAGAGATGACATTAAATTAGAAGTATGGTACAATGTTAGAGGTGAGGAATGTAATCAAGGAGATAAAAAAGAGGGATTTAATTGGGATTAAAATAATCAACATAGGGCTTGGGATATATCTCAGTGGCGCAGTGCTTCCGAGCAAGTGAGAGGTCAAGAGTTTGATACCCCATAGCAAAAAAAATCAAAATATGTTATATACCTATATTAATATACTAGCAGAAACTCTTATTAATCTGTTTCACTAATATGGAACAATTAAAAACATTGAACGACTAATGCAAAATTAAGCAGGTAAAATTAAAATTCATTAAAATTAGGTGTGTTTTTATTAGAATAAACTATATATCCATCTGTAAGCACATATGTTTATATATACATATATATTTTATAGAAATAAGCGTGTATTCATACAGATTACCTGGTTGTATTTATATGTATACATACATAATAACATAAGGTCCATAAGAAGATTTCTGAAAGCAATTTTCATGTATTCTAGTTAGTAGAATTCCTTGACAATCCTCCAAAATGATTACAGGAAAAGTGAAACATCATACCTACATGTACCTACCTTCAGATCTTACCTTCCTCGAACAGTTTACCAATGAGATTTATTGCTGTATTGCTAGTCAGAATTTAGTCTCATGTGTTTACTAAATTTTCATAACATTTTAATATGCACTGTCTTCTTTCCCAAATGTGTCAGATGCTTAATAAAATTATACACACCCATAATTATATATTTATCAACATTATCTATATTTTTATAATTTTGCCTTAGAAAATCAGTGTATTTGCACGTGTATATTTATAACTAACAGAGGAATTATTATGTAGCTTAAGAAAATAAAAAATTAAACATCAGATTTAAAGAAAAAATCATTTAAATATCCAAACACCTCATATTTATTAATGATCCTTTGACTTTTAAGATGAGTTAATATGAGTTAAGCATCTGCATTTGAATGATATTTTAAAGAGATTATTATCGCTGTGTTACTATAATGTTACCAGTATTTCTGCCTGCTAATCACTGTGTTGCAGTCACATAATCAGTGTTTGTATAAACCCTCTCATTCTTTCCAACACTTGAAGTGTCCTTTGCACTAGGTCCTTGATTTGATGCACTTATTTCTTTTCAGAAATCTGGAATAAATTAAAAACTGCTCTGCAAATTGTTCCTTTTCCTTTCCCTCTCAGTTTTCCTACCAACATTTTAGTTTTGTTTAAGACTCTTTCAATTATCTCACTACTTCCCTACAGACCATATTCTTCCTTAGGTCATATTTCTCAGAGTATTATATCATCTCTGGCTTCCTCTTCCTTGGGCTAATTCATTAATCAGTGAGAGTTATGTCTACTGTTTCCAACGTTCTATAAAACTAGGTCCTCTAAAAATGTCTTAATCATAAAGATAGTTCTTATAACAGTATCATGTTTAATCTCTTTAATGAACTAAAAGTGTACAGACACTTAAATGAGATATATATATATATATGTATTTTAATACATATGTATTTTATGTATTATGTATTTGAACACCTTAGGTTTAATTCCTACATACAGAATTGTAAGTTATTTTTAAAGCTACTGTTTGACCAAAAATAATTTATAAAAAACATCCAAATACCCAAAATAAATCACTCCCAGTACTCAATAAACTATATTCTTCACACTAGTTCACACTAGTCTGTGATTATATTATGTGTGTAAGGACCGCATATACGTGGGACAGGAAAATTGAGGTCAGTGCCTTAGCATGGAGTTATAACCTCAGTCTTTTGTTCTGTTTATTTGGGGGCAGGACCTCACCTACTTCCCAGGCTGGATTCAAACCTATGATCTTATTGCCTCAGCTTCCCAGTGTTCCGGGAATTCAGAAGTATGCCATCACAGTTGGCTCCAATCTATATTTCATGTATTAGATTATAAATTATACAGAATTGTATTACTTTAACCCCTATATTTTCATAAGTACAAGACACTTTATAAACACTAGTCAATGATAAATACTATTATATCATATATCATATATCATATATCATATATCATATATCATATATCATATATCATATATCATATATCATATATGGATCTTTCTCCTTAATTTTTATGATCATGGATTCCCTTCCAAGAAAAGAGCTTTCTTTTCCAAATTTTTTATGGCATATTTGTCTGGAGTAAGCATTTCCATGTTTTTAGACAGTCCTTAAATATGCACTTCTCCCTCTAACTTCTGTATTAAGTTCAAGACATATATATTTATTTGGTTAATAGCTAGTCTGGACTTTATTCTAAAAATATTCTTGTAATGTTCTAGTAGAGTTTGAAAATGGGAACTAAAATAAAAATTATTGGTAACATTATTCTCCTGCTCAGTGAAATTGGATCTCCAATTAATTATCTCAGTGGTGATTCCATTCCTCAGATATCTTTTAACCAGTTCTACTGACTCTAATTAAAGACCTTCAAGAGCTAGCTCTGGTCTTATCCCTTAGCACATTCAATTATCCACTATTCCTTCTTACAAACCCCATTTCTCAGCCACACTGGCTAGTTAGTGTTAGCAATGTCACTTTCATAAATTTCTTCTTTTTATTTATATTCTTCTCTTTTGAGAGAATAGCCTCATTCTCATTTCTAGCTATCTTTTTCTAAAAGCCACATGTCCTATAAGGTAGCTTCCATGCTTTATTAGCTCATTAAATTTTTCTTAGATTACATACATTAAGTAACTGGTGGCTTATTTCCCCATCTGTGACATTTTTATGAGAGGGCTGCTGAGGAATGATTTGTCATAATATATCCTATCCTAAACATTATCGATACTTTATCTCTTCTACATCTTGTTAATTCTGGGGCTCAAGAACTCTGTGTTTCTCAGGTTTTCAGGAAATGTATGATGTATATGCTTCTGTTACTTCTTGTGGAGCTTTGCAATGTGCAAGTTATTTCTGGCATATATTATAGTATTTTATTACTATAAAAGTTTCATGGGCTGGTGATATGGCACAGCACTGGCCCGACAAGTGCAAGATCCTGAGTTCCATTCCTGCTATTTCCCTGCCCATACCCCCAAGAAAGTTTCATAAGGCAGGAAAAATAAAAATGAGAAAAAACTACATGCCACAGCAATATGCGTATGCTCCTAATACATTTTACTGTAATGTAATCAGTACCAAAACTGTGACACTGAGATACTTAGATGCGTGTAAAATTACATAACCTCGTATGCAGAGGCTCAAAGGCTACTTTAAACGGGCAGATGCTCAATGTCTCATATAGTCCAATAAGGCTCTGTATTTTGCAATATCATAGTCAAGTATGCATTTATACGTTAAATCAAAATCCGTTTAAGGTACAGAATCTACTATAAAATCGTAGTCTAGCATTACAGCACAGCACAGAGGAGAAGCTGTTCAGCTTCACGGTGCGGCGCTTTTCTTTAACAGCACCTCCCTGTCCACCATTCCAAGAGAAGATAAAAGTGACAATACGTGTCATTAGATAGGAAAAGATTACAACTCAAATGTCTGTAACACGATTTCTGCTAAATACAAGGATATACCATTGTTGTAAAAAATACAACACACATTGTTAAAAATAGGTAATTCAAAGATTATCTGAATTGTAACTCTAAGATTTTGAATCTTAGAAGGAAAAATAAGCTGTGTCATATTTTTGGGATATATTAATAGATGAACATATTTGCTGCTATAGTTTGACAGTATTCCTTCCAAAATTGCCACTGAATTGTAGCATTGTGAAAAATGCTACAAAAATGCTACAAAAAATTATGTATGTAATTCCTGTAAATTTATGTAAATTAAGAAAGTTACTTTCGTCATTTTCTTCTTGATTCTTAAGAGTGTAATCCTGTGGAGATATTAAATGCTCTCAAATGGCACTTTTATATCTATGGAAATAAGTATAAAATACTTAAATAAGTAAGACTTTCCTTTAATCTAATGTAGTGAATTACATAAATATATTTTAAAACATGCATCAAATTTGAAACTTCTGGGAAGATTATTTTAAACCACCATATACTTGGTTCTTTATATTCCATTTCACCTATAATTTTTGCATCAACTGTGTTAGAGTCACGTATTTCAACAAATTTGCTGTAATTTCTTCTTTAATAGTCTGAACAATTTTTGAGGACTAGTTATTTGCTCCTTTAGTATTTAAAGAATATATCACTCAAATATTTTGGGCATGATATTCATTTTTTGGCTTATTAGTTCACTATTTAATAACACAGGATAACTCTTATTATGCATTTAGTTGTTTAGCTATTTGTGGAAATATTTTATTTCCTAAGATATTTTCAATTTAAGGCAATATTTTCTTATGTGATATCACAATTTTTACCCCTTTTACCTTTTTAAATTTTATTTTTTAGTATATGTTTGCAGTTTATAAAGTTTACATTCACAGTAGAGAAAAGATGCATGTATACAACACCTCCGGATGCTTTTTTATTCCCCTGCCCATTCTCATCACACCACCTCCCTTTTAGAGACTCTTTCCCCATTCCCATATTTGTTAGCAATACTTTTTTTAGTTAATGTTTATGACAATGACATATAATGTTTATGTTCCTTGTGGGTAGTTCATATATGTACATGACACATGTGAAATGTTTTTACACCCTCCACCTTCATCTCCTGGACCACTTCCCATTTGCGTAAGATTTGTGTTTCCTTCTGTCAAAACTTTATTTTGAGTTGGGCATGATGGTGCAAGCCTGTAATCCCAGCACTTGAGAGACCAAGGCAGGAAGTTGTGAGTTTGGGCCAATCTGGGCTCCATGGTGACCTCAAGGGCAGCCTAAACTGCAGAGTGAAGCCCTGTCTGAAAAATACCAAAAAGGCAAAAAAAACAAAAGAAACAAAGCAAAAAACACCATTTTATTTTGTCCTTTATTTACATTTTGCCCTAGTGCTTAATATTTCTACCTACATTTTTATTTTTACTTTTTATTCAGTTCCCAATTGTGTCCCTTCTTTAACATTGACAAAGTTCATTAAAATTTTACACATATAATTATGATAATTTAAGTCATTTCAGTCTTTGTATTTTTTAAACCTTATCTGCTGTATAATTATCACAAATTTTCTAAATCCTCAAGGTGGAGATTTCACATGGAATTCATTTCCCAAATAAATATTTAAAGGTGAAACTGTATCTGCTAAATATATTTCTGTTTTTCCCCTATGTGTGGGAGCATTGTCCAGAGGCATGAATATATTATTGCCGTGAATCCATGCTTTCTCTTTCATTTGAGGATTATTCTCACTTTTTGGT
>PVJX010038253.1:0-16425 GCA_004027295.1 Dolichotis patagonum
TGCTTTGGAAACAAAGCATTTTTCTATCATTTTTGCTGCAGCTCAAATGTGACTAAAGGCACTTTGTGCACCTTCATTTTTATAATGGTGCAGGTATACAATAGTAACTCCATTCTTTTAGTGCTCAAGCAGAGACAGCCATTTGTAGATCATTGTAACTGTAAATATGCCTCTTTCATATTTCTTCTGCAAAATGCCAGCCTCACTCTGTGGTCAGAATTCTTATTCTATATGCCTGACATCTAACACATGTTCTGCTGCCAAATGCACTCCTCTCCTTTGGCTGGGCATCTGGATCTGGCAGTTTTCATTTCACTTGAGAGATGTGGTGTCAATCACGGCTGCATTGCTGGTAGAGATAAGTGGGCACAGAACACATTTTAGAAGCCAATTCATGGAGCTTTGGGCTTACACCTGTGCTGGAAGCTGTAGCAGAGATCTTAGGCTTTCCTTTGCTCTCTGTGGTGACTGTGAGATGTGTTGCAGGGAGCTATTTTTTTCCTTTTAAACTGTGACAATTCTGAAGGCCAAATCCTTTCTGCATATTCAACCAGATATAAATTTTCTCACTATATAAAGCCTGTACTATACTTATATTGAAAAGATTTCCATGCAGACTAAGAGAATTCTAATACTAGATTTTGTGTTTCTAGCATTCTGTTAATAGAAGACAATGGGAAAATGAGATTTATGCTCAAATAATTATAAACAGATTGAATGTTAGACCCCTAAGTATTTCAATTATGTATTTGAAAAAAATAACAAAAAAGCAGTCCTCAGACTTAATGCAACTTTTAATGACTTCATCATATGTAAATATTTGATTTAGGCCAAGTTTTGTGAAGTTTTAAATGAGGTTATCAGAATTGTGCTTTAGGAAATACATTGTCATATCAGGGAGGCACTGACAACTCAAGCCTACTACTCAAACCAGATTTCTGCTTTTTTTAAATAAAGTTTTATTGGAGTATATCAATATATTTATTTAGGAATTATCTATGACTGATTTTATGTTAAAATGATAAAGTTGATATGCAATAGTGAAAATACATCCTTAAAGGCAAAACTATTTACTACCTAATTGTTTACATTTATTCAGTTAAGTCCTAGGCAACATGTACACAAATAGGTAAATCTGTGTTGTTTACACAGGTAGGAGGCAGGTTCAGTGTAGCTGCTAGAGTATAGTTTGTGGACAACTGATAAAGTGAAAAAGAAGGTGTTAGTGTAATCAGACAAACCAGCTATGTGACTTGGAAAGTAATACTTAAATTCCATGTACCTTGGTGTCTACACATGTCAAGTGCAGATGTCTACATTTACTTTACATGACTGTTATGTGGATAAAATAAGAAAATATATTTTCAGGACCTAAGCCCATTTTGAGATTGTCTCTAAATGTTTGTTAGCACTTTTTATTTAACACCTCATGCCCACAGGCTATATGGAATTTAGAATTAAAATGTAGAAAAATAACAACTCCACTGAACACCAAGGGAGGTTCTGTCTCAGAGAATTGGGAATGAATAAAAGATTTAATTATTTTAAAATCACAATTAGTTTTATTTTAGGACTTTCACTTGACTTACATGAATGTATATTGGAAATGAAGGAAAGAAACAATGTCTCAAATAACAATGTTTTGACATAACAAACCTAATTACAATTTAACCTTACATTTTATAAAATATCTTAATTGTTATGGAAAAAACACCATTCTTTTAAAATATAAGAATTTAATAAAATTTTACATTGTCTTTCATGATTTTATGTTGTATTTAGAAATATTTCTGCCATATCACTGAATCATTCATTCCCTATAATCACTTTTCAAGATTAAGTGTTCAGGACCAAAGCTGCAAAATTATCAGTATGCATGTACTAAAGTGATGAAAAATGAGAGTATTATAAGCAAATTATGCCCTTGGGCCATTGCAGAAATGTTGATGCTGAATATCATCCATCATGAAATTCTCCGTTGGGATTGTGGAATTTTCCAGTTTTACTAAGCTTAAAAAGAAAAGTAATAAGAGAAGGAGAAAATCTAGCCTTTGTTTGTAATTACTAATTTTCTCTTCTCATCTCTAAGTATAGTACAGTGTACTTCCTTTACCTTTATAAAGTCAGAAACATCTGGTACAAAAATAAAACTTGTATAGGAGTATCACCAGACACATGGTGACTTTCAAGACTAGCATCAGAGTTCAATGAAATCTGTTTTGAGTTGTATAAATTTGCAAAAGGAACCTAACTCAGCTGGTCTTCCATTTCCTTCAAGTTTAGCGGGAATAGAATGCTAACAGTGTTGTTATAAATGTTAGTGATTTCATGAATATAAAGGGGTTCATAATGTTATACATGATCTCTAACAAATTAAACCCATTTACTTTAGAGTAAAAGGTACAGAGTATGATCCTAACCTTGGGAAATGTAAAATAAACAGAAAGTATACAGTGACAACAGTGGATAACCATAGTTTCTGATCAGACATTTGGCATTTGTTTGCAGTATTCATTTTTCTCAAAATATTAGTTAGATGGAAAGCTGAGGCAAGTGGATCATAGGTTTGAGCCCAGGCTGACAAACTTGTTGACTTGGTAAGAACTTGTCTCAAAATGTAAAATTAAAAAGGATAAAGAAATTAGGTGGACTATTTTCCCTAATAGACTGACTTCTTCCCCTCATCATGGTCCCTTAGTGGAAATTGTTGAAAAGCTATGGGAGAAAGAAAGTGAGGATTAGAGGCTGAAGATAAAAAATTGAGCTCTGTCTCTGCTAGCTTCTTATTTTTGAGTCACCCAACAAATTATTCAATCTCTTTGACCCTCAGTTCCAGGATTCATATAATGAGAACCACATTTTTTTTTTGTAGATGGTTTGAGGACAAATAAAATCAGATGAAAATCTAACTGGAGAGAATTTCTGAGATTCTCTGAACAGCAAAATAGCATAACTGTGTAAGTTCTGTTGTTATGAACTGGTGAACCCTCTCTTTTATTAGTAAGATGGACTAAGATACTGCACCCTAGGCAAGCCCTTCTTCTTTGAAGAAGTTGTTCTCTGCATTAAATCATACATTATATCATTCAACACTTGAAGTTTTTTAACTGAGTAGAGATCAAATTAGATCTCTTTTTATTTCCCAGTCTATAAAATAAAGAAAATAGGCATTATCTCAGTGATTGTTCTGAGAATTAAAAGGCAACAATGCATATGAAATACTATAGGGCCTAACAATTTGAACTCTAAAAGCTTTAAATTGTTTTTCTTTTTGCCCTACTCCTATCTGTAAGTTGTCTGTTATAATTTCTTCCAAATTGAAGAAAACAAATCCTTGGAACCTAAATTTTATTCTAATACATTTTGGTAGTAGCCCTGGAAACTTGGTTCTAAGTGGCATGGCCTTAAAGAATTCTGTTCAAAATTGTACATAGACCAGTTACTTTGCAGAATTGTCTCTGAGTCATTTGATAACAAAGATATAAAATAAGAAGGAATGAAAGTCCACTGAACAATTCAACACAAGCCTTTCATAATGCTAAGAAATGGATTATTTTCTTTTGTTGGTAAATCTGAGTATTTGAGGTCTATAACTTCCTGTTCACAAAGTCGTTTGCTTTTTAGTTTTGTTTTTAAACATCACAAACTTTTAGCAGACTTCAATTCCGTATTTATATATTCACTAGTTATAAAACATACCTTCACTTGTTCTTTAATTTGTATTAAATTATTAATGGCATTTAAATTTGTAAACAGTAGCAGCTAACTAACTTTTGCAGGTTCTGCTGGTTTATAAACTTTTTAGACTTTTAAAATGGAACAGATAATATCAGTTGAAAATGATTGGCAATAACTTCAAGGACATATTTTTAGAATTAGTCCCTTCCTTTTTTGAGTTTTAAAATTTATTGAACATCTACTAGATACAAGACAGCCTACTAAGTATACTTCTTATGTCTCATTTCTTGATTTGCAATTATTTTTATGGTTTTGCCAAAAGAAACTGGCTTCAGAAAAGTTGTGTTAAGGAAAAGAAACTCATGTGAAGTTACCCAGGTAGTAAATTATGCATTTCAGTAACAGTGACTGATATTTACCCTTTTTGTCCAATCTTTTAGCCATATTCTTCAATAACCTTTATTATACTTCATATATCCTTTTCTTTTTCTTTTTTTATATTTGAAACATTGAAAACTAAACCAAATCCTGACCAACTCTGAAAAAGGCAGCCTTAGGCTAGACACCAAACTGAGTTCCAGTACTAGAAGAACTCTCATCTCTTCAGTCAAATTGCCATGAAGGGTGGGAGTGAGTCTTCACATATGACCTGTTTTTGTACAAATTCAATCAAACAGAGTTTACTGTATTCTAGGCGCTAAAAGATAAATGAAACTCTGTCTCCATTCATGTCTCTGCTCTCATGACTGAAATCTTTCAATACTGGCCTCTTGAAAGGACAAGGGGAGGAAGATGCTAAACCTTTCCCATACACATTTACCAATCACACACTTACCATACTACCTTTTAACATCATGTTTGTGAGGCCTATTGACAAGATTAGAATCAACCCATTTTAATATACAGATCAATGAGTGTATATAACATGGTCTTTTAGTAACCACTACTAACAGAATATAAAACATTTCCTTTAGTTCTAAAGTTTCCTTATACCCTTCTGGAGTCAATCTCCATTTTCTTTTTTTTCTTTTATACCAGGATTGAGCTCATGACCTCACACCAGCCATACAGGTGCTTACACCACTGAGCTAAATCCCGAGCCCTCAATCACCATTTTCAATCTCAACTCTTGGAAATGATTGATCTGATTAGAATTGCAATATGCAAGTACATTTTCACAGAAATCTTGATGCTGTGTGGTCTTTTGTGTTCTGTCATTTAACAAAATTCTTTCTGAGATTAATTTAATTTAGTACATGTATTAGTAATTTTTTCCTTTTATTGCAGTTTTACTGATTGCATAGATTGACATTAATTAATAAATGTGTGTGTTTTATCTTTTTGGATTATGAACCAAGGTGATATCAACTTTCATTGGCATGCTTTTGTGAACACACATGCTAATACATAGGAGTAGATATATATTTAATTGACATGAAACAGTTTTCTAAAGTGGTATACCATTTTGCTTTCCTATAAACAATCAATGAAAGCGTCAGTTGTTTGACATTCTTATTTTCACTTGATCTTGTCAGTTTTTGTTTAGTTTTAGTTTTGGTCTATTGTTTAGCTATTCTAATATTTATATAGTAATTTGTTGTATTCCCACAATGGTGCAGAACACAGGGGTGTGTGTGTGTGTGTGTGTAGAGCCTTTATTTCTCTTAGAGTTTTTAGTTTTATTAGTACATGTTTGAATTACATACATTTCTTGTGGAGAGTCCGTACATAGGTATAAAACATCTTCATTAATGCTTTCATCCCCTTTCCTTCTCCTTATTTCTCCCTCATTCCATGTCTCAGTCACCTTTTTATCTGAACAAAATCTATTGCCCTGTTTCCTGTTATTTATTTTTTACTTTTCTCTTTATTTGTATTTTGTGATTTTCTTATAAAGAGAGCATGTAATATTTAAATTTGCATGTCAGATTTATTTCACCTAACATTATGGTCTCAAGATGAATTCATTTTACTGAAAATTTGAATTTTTTTCTTCTCTATGGCTTAGTAATACTCTATTGTGTATAAATACATTTTCTTTATTCATTCATCTGTTAGTGGAATATCTTGTAATGTGTTTATTTTCTTCCATATCTCTTCTTTGATAGAATGCTTGTTAAAGTCACTTGATTTATTTTCCCTTATTATTAAGTTGTGAGAGTTAATTTTCTAGGTATAAGTCTTTTAACAGATAGCTATTAAAATATCTTCTTTCATTCTTTCTCTGAAAGTGTCTTTCAAAGAACAAAAATTGTTAATTTTGATGATGTACTAATCTAGAATTGCATTGGAACTATATATTGTTTTGGGAAAGAATAGATATTTCAACAATATTGGCTGTTTTTTTTTCTGGTACTGAAGATCAAACCTAGGACTTTACACATGCTAGACAATTTCTCTGCCACTGATCTATACCCCAATCCCAGGCCCTTCATATTAAGGAAACTGATACATTGCTCGATTTGTTTAGAATTTATTAGACTTTTTCATAAGTGTTATGTAATTTTAATATATAAATCTTGCACTTATTCAACTTATCATTAAATATTTCCTTTTTGTTAGTATTGTGAAATGGTTCTGGTTGTTAAGTTTAAAATTCTGATTGTTGATAGCATAAGGCATATGGTCAGTTTTTGTATATTGAACTTGTATCTTGATAAACTTATAGTTATGATAGGATTTTAAAGAATTTCTGAGTTTTCTTACCTAAGCAATCATGTTATCTACAAATAGAGGAGTATTTAATTCTTCATTTCTGTCTGATTTACTTTTGTATCTTATTCTTGCCTTATTCCTCATATAGGATCCCAGCACAAAATTGCACAGAAGAAATGAAAAGCAGAGTGTACATATTTACCTTATTACTGATCTTATTAAAGAAATGATCCAATATTTTATGATCCAGTATGAAGGTACATGCAATTTTATGTAAAAGCTTTTATTAGTGTAAGTTTTTACCTGATCATATTTCACTGAGCATTTTCACTCTGGATAATTTTTACATTTTGTTGAATGGTTGTTCTGCATTGATCAAGGTAATCTAATGGTTTTTCTTTTGTATTCTATTTACAAAGTGAATTGTGCTACTGCTTTTCTAAAATGTAATCTGTCTTGGTCATGATATATTATTCTTTTTTTGTTGTCACTCAATTTCTAATCTTTTATAAAGAATTTTTACCTTTTTTTTTGTCTTTGAGAATTGTTGGTCTGTAGTTTTCTTCCCTTGAGATATCTTGGCTTATTTTTTTCCTTGAAATAATGTTGGCCTTATACAATGAATTAGATGGAGTTTCATAATTTAAAAAAATACTGGGAAAACTATGCTTGAACTCAACTAACTTGCTTAAATTTCCTGCCTGTACTTACTAGTTTGATCGGTTGGTTATTTTACTACCTTTAGTAACTACATAGATGTATTAGTTAAAATTCAGTCACTGTGCTAAAACACCTAATATAAACAATTTAGAGAAGGAGAGGTGTACTTTGGTTCACAGTTTTAGAGGTTTCTTTCCATGGTTGTTTGGCCATGTTGCTTTGGGCATGTGGCAGCACAGCTCATTATGGTAGGAGCTTGTCATAGAGGAGCTTGTCACTTATGGCAACCAAGAAGTATAAAGAGGAGAAACAGATGGGGGTCCCAGAATCACCTTGAAAGGCATGCATTGAATGATCTAATTTCCTCCCATAAGTCTCTATTTCCTAAGGTCTATCACTTTCCAATACCATTAGTCTTCAAAACATGACCATTAGGGATATATAAGATCCAAATTATAACACATGATTTTAAACCAAAAGAGGTTAAAAATTAAGAACAAGAAAGTCTTTACAAGATTATCTATAATTTGACACAATAGATATTTCCAAACAATTGCTTGTGGTAATATCAAATACAAAATATAGAGAGATAGCTGAATGCTTAGTTCAACACTCAAGAAGTGAACATTTATATAATCAGTGAATACATATTTTTGCTTTAGTAGTACATTAAGTAGAAGACTTGAAATATTTAACCATCATCAATGACAAAAAAATAGACAACATGTATTGGATAAAATATGGGGAATTATTATGATGATGATGATTATTATTACTATTTTGAGATAGAGTCTTGCTGTATGTTCTAGGCTGGCTTGCACACACTTTGTAGTACAGGCTGGCCTTGAACTCATGGTGATCCTTCTGCCTCAGCCTCTCAAATGCTGGGATAACAGGCATGCACCACCACACCTGATGATATAGGGAATTAAAAAAAAACTAATATGTTTCTGTTTTTAATTTGCCTAGTTCTTAGTTAAACATGTCAAGGAAGGTTTGATACTGGGAAAAATTTGAGAGCCCTTCTACATTACCTATTCTCAAGATATCCTTTGAAATATTGTGGTGGTATTGCCTTTAAATTTTATGAAAAAAAGTTATTATAGCCCTTTAGAATTGAATTACCTTGCAAAGATTTCTGAATTAGTTTCACTAAATTAAATATTTTGCATCTTTCTTTATTACTATTTATTTGGTATAACTTGTTAAATATTGAGCAAATTCTATATTCTGGTATGAGTTTTGTCTCCAGGAGTTTACTGCCTAGAAGTAATATTGCATGCTTTTTTATTTACAGAGCATAAAAGAAACAGTCAAGCTGAAACTAAAGGTAGAAAGAAGAAGCAGCCATAGATAAGATCAGAGAGATCCTAAGAGCCAGACCATGTAAGACCTTGTAGGCCATAGCAAGGACGTGGATTGTACTTTGAGACTGGAAATCTTTGAAGCTGTTAAAGCAAAGAAGCCCATGAATTGACTCACATTTTAAGGACATTGATCTGTGTACTAGCAGGCAAGGATAGAAGCAAGAATAAAGTTGGAATGCTATTTAGGTATTCTAAACTAGATATGATGATGGTCCAGGCCCAGGAAGGAGTAAATAAAGATATTTACTGTCTGAATTTATTTTTAAAAAGTAGATCTAACAAAAGTTACAAATATTTTGATATGTTATGAGAGGAAAAGAAGAATTAAAGACAACTCTAAGGTTTTGGGGAGTTGCTAATTATTGAAATAGGAAGACTGAGAAAGAAACCAGTTCCTCATGAAGGAATCATGAGTTTGATTTCAAGTACTATGTTAAGATTGAGATGCCAGGGGCAACCCACTTTCCAAGCCCCCTTCTATCCCTCTTAAATAGAAACTTTCTTTCAATAAATTCTTCTTACTCTTAACCTCCACTGCTCCTACAATTCATTCCTCAATTTTCTAGAACATGAACTCAGCGTTTTGGATATCTAGCATATTGGGAATTTCATTCCCCTATATCATTTGGTAGTCTTCCACTGAAATCACTGGGTGGAGACATGGAGGGTTTAATGTCAAAGTCTGTTACTCCTTCAGAATGCATTCTTATACACTGGATGATATTCAACCACTATGTGTTGATAAAAGAGCCATTTTATATTTTTTTCTGCATACATGCATGGTATACCTACCCCCTAGAGCCAAAATGGAATGTAGAGGGAAGTATTACTTATGATGCTATTTTATAGCTAGAAACATTCTATAAAAAAGAGGAAGTCAGTCAGAATTGCCTTATGTTCAAACTTACTTTACATTAAGAAATAATTCTTATTTATGCTCAAAGTATAATTATAATCCATATGAGACTATACATGTTCATATGTCTCTTTCTCCTGATGATATAAAACAAATAAAGCTAGTGGCTGGGGATTTAGCTCAGTGGCATAAGCAACTGCCTTGCAAGCTTACGGTCATGAGTTCAATCCCTGGTACTGATAAAACAAAAACAAAAACAAACAAACAAACAAAAAAACAAAGTTAGATCTAAAATTTTTTGGATGATACTGATAAACACATTGAGGTCTTCAGAGTATTTATTCAGACCTATAAGCTATACAAGAAAGATGTAATGTTAATCTTAAATCAAACATTGACTTCTAATGAGAGACAACCAGCATTACAAGCTGCAATTACATTTGGGGATAAATATCATATTGTTAATTTTATAAATTCATAAGATATACAGCTAGGGGAACAAGCAGTTCCCACTGGAACTCAAGCAGTTTTACCCAAGACCCATTCTGGTCTAGCAATCAGATGGGAGATTGGAATAGGAGAAATCTTCAGACACATATTCTTGAAGGTTTAAGAAGGACAATAACTAAGTTCTTCAATTGTTTTAAATTGTCAACTGTCTATCAAAAGAAAGATGAAAACCCTTCTGCCTTCTTAGATTGTTTACAAGAGACATTGGTAAAGTATACTTCCCTATCTCCTGATTCAATAGAATGACAGATTAACCTGATAAGTTAATTGCCCAGTCAACTTCAGATATTAGAAAAAAAGCTACAAAAGATGGCTTCTGCTCCAGGTAGTTCACTAGATACTTTCATGAAAATAACCTCCTAAATATTTTATATTTGAGACAAGGAGGAAATCAAGGGGAGAAAACAAAGAGACCTGGAGAAAACAGCTGCCCTTTTTTTGGTCTTAAAAAGAATTAACCCTAATTCTGATTATCAGGGCTCCAAGAAGAGTTTGACAACTATTAACCTCATATGCTACCATTACCAAAAGCCAGGCCACCTTAGGAGGGACTGCCCCAAGACTCCCCATGGGCCATGACTTAACTGCAAAGGTGCCCTCTAGAAGTTTGACTGCCCTCTGATTCAAAAGTCCCAGGATTCAGACTATCATATCAGTTAATCCAGTAGGATTAAAGGGCCTGAGGGCACTCCTTGCCTTCTTCTGGCCAGACCATCATCTCCATGGGAACTGGGACTATGGTCGGGGGACTCAGCCTATTTCTGCACATTAGCAAATGTCTTTTTGTCCTTCCTTTCAATCATGGCCTTCCTTCCAGCCATCATAATCAATAAAAAGGTGTCACCAGATCAAAGCTAACTCACTTAAGCTATAACTGAGATATCTTTCTTTTCATCCATTTCTTTTATTTATACCTAAAAGCCCAGTTTCCATGTTGGGGAGAGATATTTTATCCTCATATAAATACTATAATATATGTACCTAGGTTACCAACTAATCAAAATGATGCTTAGACTGGTTTTACAAATATAATACATATTGTTGTCCATGTACAAGAAATTGAGAGTTTTTCATCAGTAAAAAATAATCTGTTATAGTTATACTCTGCTTCTCATAAGTCATCAAAGTTTGGAGATAATTATAGTTAAAACTGGAAGAACATAAAGCAAAATATAAGACTCCATGAATAGTGGGGTCTAAGAGCCAATAGGTTACAATTTCTATTCCAGTCTCTTAAGAACAGTTTCTAGACTCACTGGCAGCTTGATTTCACTAATATGCCGAAGAATTAAGGAGTTCAATAATTATTAGTCTGGGTGAATGCTGTCATAAACTGGGTTGAACCTTTTCTTGTAAAACAGAAAAGGGACAAGAGGTGGTAAAGGTTTTAGTCTCAGAAATCATTCCTTGATTTGGACTTCCTAAGAGCTTACTGGGTGATAATGGACCTTCTTTTAAAGTAACAGTCACAAAGGGTGTCTTTCAAGTACTAGGCATTTTTTTGTCACTTTTACTGTGCATGGAGGTCACAATCAGGAAAGGTAGAACAATGAGTGAGTCCACAAAAAGACATCTTTGCAAAATGGGTCAGAAGACCCACCTACAGTGGCTTCATTTACTTCCTTTAGCTCTCATTAAAGTAAGAAATACACCATAAATTCTAGCCTCAGTCCATTTGAAATGCTTTATTTATGCCCTTTTCCCCTAATCATTTTCTCTTCAATGGAGAAACAGATACTTTACTGGATGATGTTGCACCACTGGCTAAATTCCAACAGACTCTTCAACAGCTAATAGAAGCTCAGTCTAAAGGAAAGGAAAATCCCATAGTCTACCCTGGAGACTTAGTAGGGATAAAGTCTCTTCCCTCCTCATCTACTTCCCTGGGAAGGAGGACCGCACACCATGATCGTGTCAATTGCATCAGCCATTGAGGTAGCATTCTTGGACTCTTGGATACATCATACCCTACTCAAGTCCTGGGAATCAGAGATTCATGGAATGAGAGCAGTCATCACTGGAAAACTCTCGTGCACTCATAGAAAATGTAAGATTCTTGTTCAAGAAAAAAAAAAGTCTTCAGATAAGTAACCTAAATATTACTCTTAGCCTCTTTACTAATCACTTTGCCACTTACAGGAGAATGCAGTTCCTTTCTAAGGAGGGCACAAGGATATGCAAAGTTTTACAACAAACATGTTGCTGGGTGTGTGGCCTCCTCCCCTTGTACAGCACATCTGGGCTTCCTTGGTGGATATCCCCAAATAAAGGAGATAATTGCAATAAACTGCAAGACTATTGTCTTAGTTACTTTTTACTCATCGCTGAGACAAAATACCTGATGCCCAAAGTTGGGAAAGGAAAGGTTTATTTCTTACAGTTTTTGGAGGTTTCAGTCTATACTTAATTGGCTCCAAAGCAAGGTGGCATGGTGAGGTCGTAGTTCATGGTGGTTGCAAACAGCAAGCTGGAAACCGGCAAGAGAGAGAGACACCCCTTCTTCCTACCATTACACCACATCCTGGCTCCACCCCTAGGAGGGTGTAGCACTGACACCACCAATCCAAGCACTAGACAATGAACCAATCACAAATGCACAATGCAAATACATGAGGCCAGGGACCACTGACATAACCATGACATTCCACCCCTGGCCCTCAAAGACTCATGTACAACCTTTATACAAAAGACATTTAGTCCATCTCCAAGAATTGACAAAGTCCTAACATTTTCAGCATTACTGAGAAGTCCAAGTCCCAAGTCTCCTCCAATATTTATGGCAAACTCTTAACTGTAACCCCCTGTACAAGTGAAACAAGGTTAAACATTTCGGAAATGCAAAGGCACAAAATAAACATTACCATTCCAAAAGTTACAAATGGGGGAATATAAAGCATTGGGAACAAAGCAAGTCCAACATCCAGCAGGGCGAACATTAAGTCCTAGAGTTCCATGCTCAACATTTGAAGCAATCTGGTTGCAAGCTCCAAAAGGCTTGGATGATTCCACTCCCATGGCACTTCTAGGGATTTCAGCTCCTGCAGCTTCTCTTTTAAACCCTCTTTGCTTGGTTTTTGCAGCTTTCCTTGGATGGTCCACATTCCTGGGTTTTGCAAACTTCTGGGCTCTCCACTGCACCTTTGGCTTCACACTTACATCTTTACATATTGCCCTCTCAGGGGCACACTGCTTGGCCTCCCAGACCTTTTGCAATCAAGGTGGAAGCTGTCTTAACCTCAGAATTTGTGCATTTTCCTTGCTCCTAAAATCAGCACCATGTGGATGCCACCAAGGTCTGCTGCCAGCTGGAGCAGTAGCCAGGCTTTTGTCTCTCTTAGCTATAGGGGTCTAGTGCCTGGATTGCTGGGCTCTGTTTACCTGATTGTGAAGAAAAGCTTTTCTGTGTTGCTGCCATTCTGGAACCTCACATGGCTGCCGCCATTCTGGGACATGGTGCTCTGAAGCTTTCTCATCTGAGAAAATTCTTTCACTTTCACAGTTTTGGGGCTGCAAAGAGTGGAGACCTGCTGCACCTGGGATGCCCGGTGGCCATCTTTCTTATCTCTCTGTTTCTTCTCAGCAATCAAAGTCTCAGCTCTATCTTTACAATCCACAGCTTTACTGGAGTTTTCCTTCTGGCCAAACTCACAGTGTTTTAAATTATCCTGCTGGGCTCTTTGCTCTTGATTTGCAACATGGATCTGGCTAAAAGGCCCGAACAATAGCCATACCACAGCCTCAATATTGGACTGCCTGGAAATTTCCTTTGCCAGATTAATCAGTCCATTACCCTTAATCTCAGTGTCAGGCAAAGTCTCTGGGCATGAACAAAATGCAGACAAACTTTCTGCCAAGCCATAACACACACCATGGGGAGTCCAATAACCAATCAGTCCTCCTTCCCAGCAGAAACTTTGCAAGCCTGGTCTTTACTATCAGGCTTTCTATCAGCCTTGTGGTCTCCTGAGCTCTGACCAGAATCTCCTCTACAGAACAACCTAAGTTGCTTCAGCTCTGGGCATCCAGTCAACATGTCCAAACCTTTCCAAACTCTGCCCACAAGCCATTTCCAAAGCCTCTTGAAAAACATGGTCAGCTATAGTCACAGCAATGGCCCCACTCCTGGTACCAAATTCTGTCTTAGTTACTTTTTACTCATTGCTGAGACAGAACATCTGATGCCCCAAGTTGGAAAAGGAAAGGTTTATTTCTTACAGTTTTTGGAGGTTTCAGTCTATACTCAATTGGCTCCAAAGCAGGGTGGCATGGTGGGGTCGCAGTTCATGGTGGCTGCAAACAGCAAGCTGGAAGCCAGCAAGAGAGAGACACACCCCTTTTTCCTACCATTACATCAAATCTTGGCTCCACCCCTAGGAGGGTGTAGCACTTACACCACCAATCCAAGCACTAGACAATGAAGCAATCACAAATGAACAATGCAAAACATGAGGCCTAGGGCCACCGACATAAACCATGACAACTATATTCATGAGTTATGAAATGGTTCAGTTTATCCCACCATTACAAGGTAGCTGAGGGGCCTATAAACTATACTCCTAATGATTCTGAATATAATAGAATTTTTCTAACAATGTCAGTAAGCCTTTTTAAAGGCTCTGGTAAGACTCCTAGGAAGTAAAATAAGGGTCCTATCTTGAAGGCCAACAGTAACAGATACCAAGATGGCTATTTTCAGATATAGGATTATTATATATGGTTAACCTCAATAATAGAACATCTTTTTTATAATTGTTTTTATTTTAAAGAGGATAAAACCTAGGAAAGTAAAACAGAATAAAGCCAATCAAAATAAACTAGTATACAGGACTTCAAAATCTTATGAAATCAGCAATAGTTACCATAATGCCTTTTGTTGTCTTCAAAATAGCTGCATAGTAAAAATCAAACAGAACAGAATAGAGTAGAAACAATAAAAACAAAACAATGAATGCAATAAAGGACTTCAAAGTAAGCTAATAGTAAGTCCACAATGGCTACCCATAATACATCTTGCTATCTTTCAAATAGCTGCTCATGCCATCAGATTTAACATAATTGAGCAAAACAAAAAAGAATAAAACCCAACCCAAAAAACCAATGAAAATGATATGGTTTCCAGGTGAGGATCACCCCCTTGTGAGACCTGGTTCTCTCTCCCTGCAGTCTGTGAAGGGCTAATGATAGGACATCTTAGTAAAAAGATCCCATTATATTGGGAATAGAAAAACCCTTCCTATTTTCATTGGCCTAAGTCCTTGAGATGCACACCTCCTGAACAATGTATACACAGAATAACTTTCTAAGCTGAAGACTGGTGTGCAATCAACTGGTTTGATCACCCCAGAATTAGATCAGAAGCCCCCAATGGCTCTGATTGGTCCTGTGAATCAAATTTGTAGCCCTGGCTTCCTCCTGGATGTATAGGAAGATGCACACTGCAATTTGCATAGTTACAAAACAAGTGTCAAAAATTTTGACAGGCCTACAGATTTGCCCTTCCTATGGCATTGGTGACCTAAAAGTATGTTTCACTGGGATGATCATTTTGCTTCTATCTTTATCTTTTCCCTAGAGTTAGAGGATATAATGCAACACATTAATGTCTTAACTAACTATATTCAGCAGGCCTTAAATGACACCACAACTGGTCTTTCTCTTCTGAATGAAGTAAAATTCATGAGGCAGGCCATCCTCCAGGATCAGATAGCATTAGACATTCTGACAGCAACACGGTGGCGGGAAGGGGTACTTGTGCAATTATAAAAGTTGAATGTTGTGTGCACATTCCTGACTCATCTGCTAATATTTTAATAGCTATTCAAGATATGAGATGACAGGTTAATGACACGTCAGATTCTGAAATTCCCTGGACCTTTTCCTTATCCTCTTTATGGAAAGCTATTATTAGCTCCTCCTGGTGGAAAACCTTATTGGCTATATTCTTAATTATCCTGCTGATTTTATTATTTGGTCCCTGCACAATTAATTGTTTCTGTGACCTTGTCTCCCTCCAAACTTAAAGCTGTACATATACGCAAGACAAGAACACGTGGTGTCTATTGAGGACCCTTAGTTAGACTCACCATGAAGTATCTCTGACCACTGATCACATCTATGACCCCTTTCAAAGTAGCCAGATCAGTCTTCAACCCTTGACCCCTCATGGGAGTTAGGGGTATTTCTTCAGAGGGGGGAATATCATCAATGGCTAAGTTATATAAAATATTGTAGGCAGTCAGACACTGCTGGGTCCTCAAGATGTCAATACAAAAGACAACTGTGGCTGGAGGCATAGTCACTGAGGGCCAGGCTACTCCCCCATATACTTCCTCTAGGGATTAACAGTAGGGATTGATACTCTAAGTAGGCATCAATCACCTTAGATGCATGACCAAACCTCCTCAGCCCATCCCTTACAGGAAAGCCCTTGTCTGTCCCATATGTACTTGCTATGTGTCTTGTTTCCCTCATTTGGCCCTCATTTAATCAATGTTACTCAAGTGCTATACTTGTTGTATACTTACTAGTTGACCATAGTTTTGTCCCCCCTCATACCCTCTTATGATTTGCCATTGGATCAATATTACCTAAGTGACTATACTTGTAAACTTATTAATTCCTACCTTAAACCACCTCACCTTGTGGCTTTGTTCAACCCTTGAGAAGGGGAGTTGATGGGAAATCCACTTTCTCAGCCCC
>PVJX010038254.1:0-16391 GCA_004027295.1 Dolichotis patagonum
GCATCAGTCCATAGCTGGTTGGCTCTAAGGCAGAGGAGTATGGAAGAGAGGCATTGCAGAGGGGAAATAGTTCATGGTAGACAAAAGTCAGCAGGCTACCAGTGACAAGGAATGAACCTCTTTCTGTCCCTTATATCACATCCAGGATTCCCACACTTAGGGCAGGTAGCTTGATCCCAGCATCAGACACCCAGATCCAGCCACCTCCAAACCATCTCCATTCCAGCCATCCAGCCATCTCCATTTTTGGCTTCATGAGGCTTTGGGGGACATCTAGACACAAGCCATAACAGTATGTGACACAAAAATTGATAGAATTACAAGAATAAAGAGACAACTTAGCTCATAGGTGGACATGTAAACCTTCCTCTTACAGTTAATGACATGTCAAATAGGCAGAGATCAGTAAGGATACAGTTACCTTGAACAGCATTACCATGAAATTTAATCCAATTGACATTAGCAGACTGCTTTTTCCAACAATAGCAGAATACAAATTCTTCTCAATCCCACATAGAACATTCACCAAAATAAAACACATACTGGGTCATTTATGAAAAGCATCTTAACAAATTTAAAGGAATGAACATAAGTCAAAGTATATTCTCAGACCACAATAGAAATTAAACTGGAAATCAATAACTGAAAGCTGGAAAATCTCAATATATGTAGAAACTAAACAATGTACTTCCAAATAACACATAGATCAAAGAATAAATCTCCAAAATACCTTAGGGCTATTTTGAACTAAATGAAAATGTAATTTATCAAAATTTATAAAACACAACAAAAACCTTAATAAGCTAAAGAAAAAACAATAATTTAAGTATAAAGTAGGCATTGAAAAAGAAATAATACAAATTAGAACACAAATCAATTAACTCAGGACAGCAGCAGAACAAATATTAAACAAAAGCTGGTTCTTTGAAAAGATTAATAAAGCTAAGTTTTATCAAAGCTGAACAAAAAAGATGAAATACATTATTAAACTAAATACTTTCTCCCAATTATCAATAACAAGGAGAAAATACATTTGTTTTAAAGACAAAGTCTCACTATGTATTTCAGGTCGACTTTGAACTCACTATATGATTGAGGCTGGCCTCAAACTCACAGAGATCTTTCTGCCTCAGCTTCCTGAGTGCTGGGACTATGGGTGTGAACTACCATGCCCAGCTCAGAATATCACTTCTTATCACTCCAACTCAACACTGTACTAGAAGACTTAGCCACTTCAATAAGATAAAAACAGAAATGAAACACTGCTATGGCTGTGTCTGGATGTCCCCCCCAAAGCCTCACACAGTCATGACGGCAGGCTTCTAGAATTCGTGATTGATTCATGGTCCAATGCTGGGATTATGGGCATGAATGCCACACCTACTCTAGAGTGGGGAGCCTACATACAATATAAGGGATAGAAGGAGTCCTCTCTCATGCCTTTCCCTTTTTGCTCTTGTTGCCTTTGCTATCTTCCACCACCATGAACTGTTGCTCCTTTGCCATGCCACCCTGCCTTGGAGCCAGCGGAGTGTAGAGTGAAACCTCCATGAACTGAGAGCTAAATAAACCTTTCCTTCATTAATTTTGGGTGCTGGGTATTTTGTCTCAGCAACAAGACAAAAGTAACCAACACGAGCCAGGGATTTAGCTCAGAGGCTTAAGCACCTGCCTGGTGAATGTGAGGTTGTGAGATTGATCCCCAGTACAAGAGAGAGAGACGGCAGGGAGGCATACTTCTGTTATTTAAAAGGGCTAGGGATTTAACTTAGCAGGCATAAGTGTCTGCCTTGCAAGCATGTGGTCGTGAGTTTGATCCATGGTACCAAAACAAAAAAAGAACCTGGCAACAGAATATGGACAATTCAAAATTAGCAATAAGAACTGTAGGAGTAATAAAACCCAAAATGTGTAAATGCCATTGTAAAAAGAGAGGGAAAGAAAGTGTTCTAAAGGATATAACTGCATGTATGTTTAAGTGTATAAGATAGATAACTACATTATCAAGTTTTTGGTGGATCATTAAACAGAACTGTTTGCACTCACTGTTTGAATGTCTACTTTTTATGTTTTGTTTTTCTCTTTAAATAAAATTTTTTAAAAATTAAAAAAAGAAAAGTAACCAACACAAATACATTGCAATTCAGAAAGAAAAAATACAACTGTCCTTGTTCACAGATGACATAATTGTGCATGTAACAATATTAAATACATTTTCAAAATTCTGGAACCAATAAGTGATTATAGCAAGTCTCAAGATACAAAGTATTACATAAAAGCATATCACTTTCCTACATATATGCAATGAACCATTGGAGTTTGACTAAAAATATGATATCATAAATAATAGCACCAAATATAGTGTCTACATGTAGATCTAATAAAATATACATAGCTTCATTTGTAAAATCAAAAACCTAGATGAGCAAAATCAAAGATCTAAATGAGTTCCACATTCATGGATTGGAAGAGTTAATACTGTTAAGATGTCAGTTCTGTCCATCTTGATCTATAGATTCAGTGCAATCCTAATAGCCTATTGTCCAGTAGCCCATTTTATAGAAATGAAATTATAAAATTATGTGGAAAGATACAGATCCACAATAGCCAACAAAATAAGAAGAAGAAGAACAAAGTTGGAGGACTAATGTCACTTAAAGACTTACTGTGACAGTAAATCAAGAAAATAGTGTAAAAAATGAAAAAGTGAATAAGATCCAAATTGTACAATAGATACTGCTTGAAATGAAAGAACAACTAGGATAGGGGAAGGGAAAAAAGAAAGAAGAGAAAAGACTATAGATAGATAGATAGATAGATAGATAGATAGATAGATAGATAACTATACAACTGATCTCTGTAAGTTCATCAAAAAGAACAATTTGTATTTTCATTGTTTGTTTCATCATTTTTTATGCCTAAATCTTATAATCTAAACAACTACTTTTAAGGTAACAACATACAATATATTAACTAGTGTTAATTTCCAACTATTTTTTAAAATTCTGTATCATTTTTATCTTTTTTGTTTTGTTTTGTTTTTAAAATTAAAAAAATAAAAGAACTCAAGTTCAGAGTTCTACTAACAAAAGGAAGTTTGTGCTTTCATTGTTCAATTATTTGATCACTTTTCCACACCTATATCTTAGAATCTGAACTACTTTGAATATAACAATACACAATATATTAACCAGTGTTAATCTCCTATAATTTGGCTTTAAAATTCTACACCATTGTTTTTATTCTTTTTTCACTTTAAATTTAAAAATATGGTATCCATATACAAAAGACAAATAAATTAATTGAAAGTAATGTGACTAGAAATAAGTTCACACAAATATAGTCATTTAATCTTTAACAAAGTAGAAATTCTGTGGACAACAGTCTTTCCAGTAAATGTTTCCTTAGCAGTTGAGTATCCAAATGTAAAACTAATGTAGACACAGACCTCACTCTTTTCAGAAAAGCTAACTCACAATGAATTATAGACTTAACACACAAAACTATAAATGTTCTAGGACAAAATACAGTGAAATCTAGGTCACCATTTATGGACATGAGTTCATAAGTACACTGAAATCATGATCCAAAAAATGAATAAACCTGCTAAATTAGACTTCATTAAAATTAAAAACTTTTGCTGCATGAAAGGCATTGCTAAGAGGATGGAAAGAAAATTCATAGATTTGAAAAAAGTTTGTAAAGTATCTAACAATGGACTTATCCAAAATGTATAAAGACTTCTTAAAATTCAACAATAATAAATAATGCAGCTAAATAATGGCTTAGCCATCTAGCAAATACTTACTTTAAAAAAAATACATGAAAATATGTTAACAAAATTTGTCATAAGAACTATACATATTAAAATAATAATAAGATACCACCATATACCTATTGCAATGGCTAAAATCCAAAAGCTGATCATGTCAAATATTGACAAAAGTGTAGAATGACAAAAACCTTCATTTATTGCTGGTATGAATACAAAGTGGTACAGCCACTTTGGAAGACATTTTGACAATTTCTTACAAACTTAAAAACATTCCTCTTACCAGCAGTTACACTCCTACATATTTGCCTAGATGACTTGAAAACATGTATCCACACAAAAACCAGCATGTGAATGTTTCAGAGTTTTATTATAACTATCAAAACTCATTGGCAACCAACGTATCTTTGAATAGGTAAATGGATGGGCTATGTTTTATCCATATAATGCAATAATATTCTATCATTTTAAAAGCTGAGCTATCATCACTTCTCAGCCTTTTGGCTAAGATCAAGTGTAACAACTGAGCTATCAAACTATAAAAAACTTGTATAAACTTTAAATGCATTTTATTAAATGAATGAAATAAGCAATAAAAATATGTTCTACACAACTCAATTATATGTTATTCTGTAGAAATCAAAACCATAGAGACAGTAACAAGATAAGTGGTTGTAAGGAGCTCAGGGGGTGGGAACAGAGTTGAATAGGTAAAAAACAGGGAATTATTATTATGGCAGTGAAACTAATCAGTAGGATACTGTACTGTTATACATGTGACATTATGCATTTGCCAAACTCATAGCATTTTATGCACAAAGAATAAACTATAAAGTACATAATCTCTTTATAAAAATCAAATAATTTGGCAATAGGACTTTACATGCTGGGGAGCAGAGCAGGAAGTTAGTATATTTTCTTTCTTTAGGGCTCAGTGCCTGACTTACCAAAGTTAAATTAAGCACCAATCAGAAAAGTGAAGGTCCTTGTTCCAGCCCAAAGTTTGAGATGGTGTCTCCAGACCTGCTTTGGAAATGGGTAGAGACGTTAACCTTACTGAGACAGGTTTACATTTTGGTCTGTATCATTGCTAGGCTTGGGGTGGGTCAGGATACACTCTCAAGACTGTGCATGTTCCTTCAACTGAGTCAGGTGTGACAAGTTTATCCACAGCTTTGGTGGCCAAAGGACTGCCTCCTTCACCACCCTTCCAGACAGCTGTCCCCAGACTGATGTTCAGAGATGGAGCCTACAGACCTGCCCAGCACCCATCAGAGACTTGGCTTTCATAAGGAAAACTCATGTTTTAGCCTGGCTCCCACCTAGCTGTGGCTCAAGCCTAGTCATACCCATGATATTATGAAGATCCTTACAGCTGTGTGCTAAGCTGTAACCAGTTTAACATTAGTCTCGGTGGCTAACCAACTGCATTCACCACTATTACTCCAGACTCAGGCTGCATGGCATGAACAAGACTCTATTCCTTAGAAACAGGACAGGGTGGGAGGCATAGGATTTTAGCTTATAATTCAGTGCCAGGAAGATAAAATCAAACACTTTTGGTGATCCTAACAACTCCCATTTGCAATCTGTTCTCATGGACAGAATTTCTGGAGCAGTTACAGGGCTAGTTATAGACACCACCCATTGAACTTCTGTTCCAGTAAACATCAGCTGTGGCTAATCATAGTAGTCTTGGAACACAAGTCCACCACAGCAGCAGGCAACCCATAGCAATGTGGGTTTTGATCCAACCCAAACCTAATGGTAGGCTCAGTGATCTGTGGGTATAAAGCATAACACAACATTACTGATTCCCTCACAATGATCGTTTTCCTGAACCAGGCAGAATCCTATGAAGCCTGACTATAGGGTGGCAACTATGGATAAGGTGTTGAGACCTACACTTAGCCCAGGGAGACACTTGTAATAATGCACTCTTTTATGTAATCCCCTGATTCATACTGAATAATAAACCAAGTGAGAACTTGCAAGAAACCTGGGCTTGGATTGCCCTCTAGTGCTGAAACAGTTACAAAACATTACAGTGAACTCAATTCTGAATTAAGATTGCCATTCAGTGCTGAAATCAAAGAAATGATTTGAGTTTCAGAGAAAATAAGCAAACTGGTTTTCTTGAAAGATAGACAAAAGACTGGAATAATTAGCTAACTCTGGGATGCATCAATGATATTACACATAAACAAGCATCAGAAACTTTCAGAAAAATATGACTTCCCCTAATGATCAAAATAAGGCAGCAGAAACCAGCCATAACTAATATGAGTGAACCCATAAAGGGAAGTTTTTAAAAATGTTTTTAAAAACAAACTCAACAGACAAAAAACCCCAGAGAAACAACTAAATACACAAGCATTATAGAAAGATACTAGTTTTTAAAAAATCAAATAGAAATCCTTGAGCTGAAAAATACACTAAGCAAAATAAACATGACAGAAGACATCAATAGCAGAATAAATCAAACAGAAGAAAGGATGAGTGGCCTTAAATATAGGCTATTTGAAAACATACTATTGGAAGTAAAAGAAAGATGAAAAATCTTATAACAATTCTAGAATGTTATGGAAACAGTAAATACTTGGGCTATTAGGATTTAAGGATTTTAGACTGCAAAGGGGATAGAAAGCTTGTTCAAAGAATAGAAAGTTCAAAGAGTTAACAATGGAAAGTCTCTCAAATCTAGATAAAGACCCAAATATCCGGGTGTTGTAAGATCAAAGTCACCATATTATAAGCAAGCTCTCAAGGGTTAAAGGCATGGCAGCAAATGAAAAAAACATAATACATAAGAGTGCTCAAATTTACTGAGAAGAATTCTCTGCAGAAGTTTTGCAGACTAGGAGAGTGACATAGATGTTTCATAATATTGAAGAAAAAAATTAGCTAAGAATATTGTCCCTAGCAAAGCTGTCTTTTCAAATGGAGGGATAAGGACATTATCCAGTGAAATCTGAGTATATATCACTCAAACCTGACCCACAAGAAACACTAAAGGGAGCTCCTCAAAGCTGAAACAAAGTTGTGATAAGGAGTAAGAAGAAGAAATCTGAAGGTACAAAATTCACAGGTAAGAGAAACTATACAGATAAATTCAGAATGTTCTAGTATTGTAAATATGCATATACCATTCATATTTTAAGGATAAAATCAAAACAAAAAAGAAAACAATGATAATATGTTAAGATACGGGCAATATAGACAGATGTAAAATGAAACACCAAAAATTTTGAATGTGGGGAGAATATGAATATAAAATTTTAATTAGTATATTTTCCTCGTTTCTTTTATCTTTATGATTATATTCTATTCCTATCATATCATTCATTTCCTAGAAGGCTATAGGGGAGAGAGATAGAAAAGAACTACCATAAGGCTAGGACAAGTCACAAAATGGCTGTGGTAAAAAAAAAAATTATCTGTCTATAATTACCACAAATGCATATGTATTGAATTCCCCAATTAAAAGATACAGAATGATTAATGGATTTTTTAAAGATCCAACTATCTTTTACTAACAAGAAACTTACTCTGAGGACACCTCAAATAGACTGAAAGTGAAATGACAGAACAAGATATTTCATGCAAATAGAATCCACAAGGAAACAAGAGTAGCTGTATTGATATCTGATAAAATAGACTTCAAGTCAAAAGCAATAAAAAGAGCTAGGGAAATTGCACTAGTCAGCTTTCTCATCACAGATACACAATAACTGACAGGCACACATCTTAAAGAGCAAGAGGTTTAATTTGGCTCAGTTTCAATTCAGTCCCTAGTTGGCTGGACATAATGGAACAAATGGTAGAAATGTGAAGAGAAATAAAGCTGCTCATCACATGGTAGCTGGGGGTGGCCAAAGACAAGAATACTCCCTTCCCGTTTGCACCTTCAAATGACAGCTCCAACAAGGCCACACAACCTGATCACACATTCAGCTGTGAATTCAATAGAGCACAGTCTACACGTTGTAGTTAGGGGATTGCAAGAAAAACAATTATATACAGGACACATAATGTATAGTATCATTTATAATGGTCACCCAGGAGACAAATACAAAGAAAGTGCAAGAAATCTGTCCAGACGCTAAAGACCTACAAGTCCAGCTGAGGGTCTAGATCTCATGACAATAACCTGCATGAGTTCAGCTGAAACCATAGAGCCCATGACAATGCCCCCCACGAGTCCAGCTGGAGACCTAGAACCCACAACAATGACTCATGCAAGTTTGTTTCACAGATCTGCACAGGAAAGGCCCCAAGATCAGTGGTGATAACTAGAAAGTCTATGCCAGTGGGGTGAAGGATCTGTGCCAGTAGATTGAGGGATGTGCACTGCAGCTAGGAAGCAACCAACACTCAAAATAAGGACCAGGGATTCCCCAAAAAGTACCACAGCCACCCTCAGCAACAATGAGGTCCCAAGCTCCTCTGATGATAACAACTGAGTTCATATCAAGAAGCCAGAGTTACAAACTTCATCTGGAGATTGAATAGCACAAATCTTCCCCACCAGGGCCAGAAAGTGATGCTCAAAGTAAGGACCAGAGTTTCCCCAAAGTGAACCACAGCCATTCTCAGCAACGAGGTCCCAAGCTTTTCCAATGATAACAGTTGAGTTCATATCAGGGGAGCCAGAAAGACAAGCTCCTCCAGGAGAACCAACGGCTCCAAGTATCAACAACACTTAGGAAAGCCCACAATGCTAACTTCTTCTCTAGTTCCCCTTTTATGCTGCTAACTTTCCTCAGGTGAGCCCTCTACAATCAGCACCACATGATTCAGTTCAGCTGGTATTAAACTAACCACCAGATTCCACCATACTCCATGATCCAATCACCTCCGGTAGCCCCGCCTCTAAACCCATGAGATTTTAGAGGACATTTTAGATTTTTTATTGTGTGGATTTTTTATTTTGATTTTTTATTTATTAATAGATAATTGCAGTACATAATTATTATATTCATCATGGAGAATTGGTACATGTATATAACAACTTAATTCTTTATATTTTCCTTCCTCCTCATTTCCACACCCATCACTCCATCTCTTGGTCTCTATAGATCTAAACAATAACAGAAGTTCATTATATAATGATAAAGGAGACTTGTACAAAGGAGAGTAACTCTAAACCTATGAAACCAATATAGATGCTCTTAAAATATAAAGCAAATATTAATAGATGTAAAATGACATAATATCCCATACAATAATAGTAAGGGACTTTACTACTGTATTTCAGCAGTGGATGATTCATCTAGACAGAAATTCAACAACAACATAGTTAAATTACAACCTTGATTTAAGAAAACACCTACAGAATGTTGCATTCAACAATTACAGAACAAACATTCTCAACAGCACATGAAACATTCTCCAGAACAGACATTATAGATCACAAAGCAAGTCTCAAAAATATTTTAAAATTGAAATAATATTGACTATCTTTTTTAACCATATTGCGATAAAGTTACAAATCAACAATAAGAAAACGTTGGAAACTATATAAATACATGGAAGTTAAACTTTGGTTTTAGTAATGGGAATTGAACCCAGCACCCCAGTGCCTGGTACAAGCTAAGTACATTCTACACAACTGAGCCACACACCAGGAAAATGGACAGATAATGTATTAAACCTATGGGACATAACAAGCAAAGTTTACTGCAATGACTTTATACATCAAAACAAGAAAAGAACAAAGATGTCAAGTAACCTATCACATCATTTCAAGGAGCTAGAAAAACAAAAATAAGCCCCTCTCCCACACTGGACAAATTCCTTGAAACCTTTCCACACTAGCCCTTCATGTGAAGTATAGAAGACCTCCAACCAATTGAGCCTTTCATCCATTTTTTTTACCATTAATATTTTGTCTACCTGCCTCTCGGCTTACTGACTTACCATGCTCTTTCTCCCCTTCTTCCTGCTCTTCCCTGACCTTCTCCATTCTCATAGCAAATGAGTTGCTACAATATAGTACAAACCAATGGTGGTGGACCTGTGGCACATGTGCCACACCATGCTGTTTGTATCACTGGAAGCTCTATGAGGGTTGCCATCATGGGTATAGACAGCTAGGGGCATTGATAAAGGGTTAAAGTGTAAAAACAAGTTTCAGTGCATGTGACTAAAGTGTGATCACATCCGTTGATCTGCTATAAGCAGTAAAAATTATCTCCTTACAATATAATGACAGGTTCCAACCCAATGAAATTAAATAGATTGAAAGAGTGAACAATATCTCCAGACGAATAAAGCCAAAAACTCTTCACTGAAAAATGGAACTCAACAGCAGAGATTCCCATACCAACTACAAAAACTCTGCACTCTGTTTGACCTCAGCCCTCAATAATAGCCACACAAAAAAAGTAGGAACATGAAAAAACAAGGCAACAAAATGCCTCCAAAGACTTCCAATCCTCTCAAAGCAGATCCAAAGGACAGCAATGGAAAGGAAAGCAAATATCGGATAACCAAACTAAATGGAAGAAAAGAAACTTGGTGAGTTCAAAGAGGATTTATTTAACCCCCAAATAGTAGAACATACATACAAACTGATCCACGTAGGTACAGGAGAAATGAAAAATTGGAAGAGCTGACCAGACTAATTCAAAACATGAATGACAAATTCATGAAAAGATACAGGCACCATTTATTTTAGTTTAGCATATGAGAAACATGAGTCTAGATTCAATCTTCTTCCTGTTTATAGCCAGTTTTCCCAATGACATTTAAGAGAGGCTATCTTTACTCTAGCACATTTTTGGCTCCTTGGTAAAAGGGCAAATAGTTTAATGTGCTTGGGGTTGTTTCTGCATCCTCTATTCTATTCCATTATTCTCTGTGTTTATTTTTGTACCTGTACCATGCTGTTTTTATCACTGTAGTTTCTAATATTACTTCAAATCTAGAATTTTGATGCCTCCTGCTTTGCTCTTATCCATATTTGCTTTTGCTATTCCAGATCTCTTCTGGCTTCGTGTGAATTTTAAGATTGTTTTCTACAGTTCTGTGAAAGAATGCTCTTGGTACTTTGATTAAGACTGTATTAAATTTGTATGCCAATTTTGGAAGTATCTACTTTTACTGTATTGATTCTACCTATGCTGGAAAAGGTGGTATGTTCCTTTTTTCTGATGTTCTCTTCCATTTCTTTTTCAGAGCACTTTTTTCATTTCAAAGAGGTCTTTCTTTCACTCATGTGCAAGTTAATTCCTAAGTATTTAATTTTTCCAGTGCTACTGTAAATGATATTTTTCCTAATTTCTTTTGGAGGGGTTTCATTATTAGTATACAAGAACACTTAATTTTTTTTGGTGTGTTGATTTTGTATCCTGCTCATTACCAATATAGTTATTAATTCTATGAGACTTTGGTAGTTCTTTTTAGGTCTTTCATGTAGAGGATTATGTCATCTTTGTTTCCATACATTTTTTTATTCCTTTTTCTTGCCTAATTACTTTTTTTGCCTAATTACTCTTACTAGTGTTTTAATTACTCTTTTGAGCAGAAGTAGTGATAGTGCACATCTTTGCCTTGCTTCTGATTTTAGAGAGAAAGCTTTCAGTTTTTCTCTATTTAATATAAAGGTGGTGGTAGATTTATCATAAATGGCTTTTACCTGTTGCAGATAAGGTCCTTCTATATCTATTTTCTTTAGGCTTTTTATTGTCAAAAGAGGTGGATTTTCATCAAAGGATTTTGTATGTCTATCAAGCTGATTGTATGGCTTTTGTCCTTGCTTCTGTTCATGTGATATATTACACTTACTGATTTTGGAATGCAATCTACTTGGTGTAATATATGATTTTCTTTTTTTTTTTGGTGATCCATTGCATTCTGTTTGACAATGCCTTGTTGAGCATTTTTGTGTCTGTATTCATTAAAGGCATTTGCCTGTAGTTCCCTGTTTTGGTTGGATCCTTGTCTGGTTTTAGAATCAGGGTAATAGTAGCTTCCAGCAATGACATTGGGAGTACTGCTTCCCTTGAAATTTCATTACAACCAAAAGCAGTATTGGTGTTAAGTCTTCCTTAAAGTTTTTGTACAATTAAACAGCAAATCCCTGAGGTTTTCTGAGTTGGTAAGGTTTTTTTTATTATTACTGTCTCAATTTCATTGTCTCTTAGTGGATTATTCAGGGTTTTTTAATTTCCTTGGTTCAATTTTAGTCACTTATGTGCATCCAGGAATCCATCCATTTGTTTTGAATTCTCCAATTTGTTGGCATACAGGTTTGAAAAATAGTTGTTAATAATCTTTTCTTACTTTGGTGGTGCCCATCATGATTCCCTTTTTTCACTTCTAATCACATTGATTTGGATCTTTTCTCCACTTTTTTGTTTAGATTGGCTAAGGATTGGTCTTTTTGTTTATTCTTTCAAAGAATCAACTCTTTGGTTCATAGAGGACTTGTGGTTTTTGGTTTCAATTTCATTGATGTCTTCTCTGATCTTTATAATTTTCTTCCTTGTCCTACCTTTTGGTTTGGATTGTTCTGGTTTTTCTAGGATCTAACACTGCAACATCAGGTTGCATATCAGGGCATGCTCTATTCTCCTGATGTAAGAATTCATAGCTTTAAACTTCCCTTTCATTGTGTCTCATAAATCCTTGTGTGTTATACTGGCATTATCATTTAGTTTTAGAAACTATCTTATTTCTTCTTAGATTTCTTCTGTATTCCATTGTTTATGTAAGAGATATTGTTTAGTGCCAGGGACATAGCTCAGTGGAATAAGTGCTTGTGCAAGGTCCTGAGTTTGATTCCCAGTACCAAAAAAAAAAAAGGAAAAAGATATGAATTTGTGTGTGTGTGTGTATACACACATAAAATAGCTAAGATGACTATACTAATAACTGTATTAGTTCTTGAAAAAGAACAGTTAATACTCATATGATTAGAACAATTTTGCATGCCTATATCTGGTAATCTAACTCTTTGGAAGATAACAATATGCAATATAACAACCATTGTTAAATTCCTGTCATTTTGTTTTCAAAGCCTATATTGTTGTTTTTAGTTTGTTATTGTTTGTTTGTCTCTTTTACTTTTTTTCCTGTGGGGTTTTTTTCTCTTTTAAATAAAATTCTTGAAAAATATATGGTTTAGCTTTCCTGCATTTGGATAACTCCTGTGGTTTTTTTTTTAAATTGATTTCTAGTTTCATTGTACTATGATATAACAATGTACCTGTGATAATTTCAATTCTTTTTCATTTACTTAAGCTTGCTTTATTAGCTACTATGTGGTATATTTTGGAGAAAGACCATGTGCTTCTGAGAAAAATGTGTATCTTGTTTTGTTTTGTTTTGTTTTGTTTTGTTTTGTTTTTAGATAGAACACTCTGCAGATATCTATTAAATCCATTTGTTTAAAGGTTTTATTGAACTCTGACATATGCTTGTTGGTTTTCTGTCTAGTTGATTTATTTGTGATATAGGGGTATTGAGGTTACCCTCAACATTAGGTGGTAATGTTTATCTGGTCTTTTATGCCCGGTAGTACTTGATTTATGAAGTTGGATGCACTCTTCTTCAGCATAGGTATGTTAATAATTCTTATCACTTGCTGTTGGAGTGTTCCCTAAACAATATGTAGTGACCTTCTTTGCCTCTTTTCATAAGTTTTGGCTTGAAGGCCGCTTTGTCTGAATATCAGATAGCTACATCTGGTGGGTTTTTTGGGGGGGAGGGGTCCTGTTATGTGGAATTTTTTTCTATCCTTGGACTTTTAGTCTTTTGGGGATTAAACGTGTTTCTTGTATACATGGTATCCTTGGATTCTGCTTCATGATCCATTCTGTTAAATGCTGTCTTGGTTGGAGAACTGAGATCATTCACATTGAGAGTTATCACTGACAGGTATTGACTTAACCCTGTCATTGCCTTATTTGTCTCTGTCTCATTCCTTCTCTTTTCCTTTCCCTGCTCGACCTACCTGGTGTGTTCAGTTAGACCTTTTGTCCTTATTGGCTTCATTGTCTCTATGTAGCATATCTTTGAGGATGTTTTTGAGTGCTGGTTTTGTGGTCATGAATTCCTTTCCATGGTGTTTATCATAAAAAATTCTTAAATCTCTATCAACATTGAAAGATAGTTTTACAGCATATTATCAGCCTGGGGTAGAAATTGTTTTCTTTGTGGGCTTGAAATATTTTGCTCCAAGCTTTCCTGGACATTGAGATTTGTGCTGAGAAATCTGCTGTAATTTTAATGAGTTTTCCTTCACTAGTTGCTTTTCTCTCACTGCATTTATGATGCTGTTCTTGTGTTAGACTTCTGGGATTTTGACAATGATGTGTTATGGAGAGGTTCCATTCCAATTGTCCACATTTGGGGATTTACATTCCTAATTTATCTATATGTCAAATTCATTTCCTTTATTGGAAAAGTATTTATCTATATGTTAAATTTTTCCCCTTATTGGAAAAGTTTTCTGCTATCATTTCAGTAAGTTTTTTCTTCCATTGTACCTATTTTGTGGTTTTCGCTAGTTTAAATTAATCTTAAATTAGTCTTCTTTGCAGCATTTAGGAGGTTTTGGATCCATTTTTCATGTTCTCTTGCTGTTTTTAAAGTATTCCTCATTAATTGGTCACCAACAATAGGCCTATCTCCCAGTGCTAAAACGCTCTCCTTACAGTGGTCACTACTGCTTCCAATACTTTTTGTAGAATTTTTAACCTCCTGAATTTCTATTTGGAGCCTTTCTATAGCCTATTTCTTTTAGGGTGGTCATTCATGTTTTTCATCATATTTTTTAAAGCTCTGTTACCATTTTATTAGTGTTTTTTGTAGACTTGTGGATTGTTTTGTTTATTTGATCCAGTATCTGTTTATTTATCTCTTCTGTGAAGTTGCCAAATGCCTTAAAGATCTGTTTTGTTATCTCCCTGATGTCATTTCAAATAACCTGGGTGTATTGCTTTGGCCACATGGATCAGATTTGGGGAAGTTGACAGTTTGGTGAGGCATTTTGTTGGCTTATATTTCCATGTTTCTATTTTTTGTTTGCCTTGGTGGCAAGTTTTAAATGATTGTAGTGAGAATCTTTGTTTCTAATGCAGGGTCCTCTTTTCAGTGTTGTTTGGGACATGACTACCTATTGGTCTTTGCCTCTGTACCAGAATCCAACTGTTTCACTTACTTCAGATGGGACATGTGGTGCATTTGGTGCCATAGCCAATTCCCCAGGAATGGGCCACAATACTGTTAATAACACCAAAGAAATCTAGATAGTGGCATCCTCCAGAAACCGCATTAATAGCGTCAGCTATGTCACCTTAGGTGTAGCAACAAAATTAGCATTAACTCTTCTCCCCTCAATCATAGAAAAGAGACCTACAGTTATAGTATAAAAACTAATGCAAATCAAATATTGAACTACATTAAAATCTACTAAATGGAACAATCTACTAAATTTTACTTCTACTAAAAATAGAACAATGTTCAACAGCAACAGCATAAAGTTAAAAATCTAGCCATTCATAAAGCTTAGCAATTATACTGGTAATGGTGGGGAACTAGACAATGAAAAAACCATTATTCAAAAAATTAATCAGTGAGACATTAGGAGAGAAAGCAAGATAGAAGGTCCTTTTGAGGAGTAAAAGCTAGTTAATAGTGTTAAAAAATAATTACTGGAAAGAATGAAAAAGAAGATAAAAGATTAACAGAGAACAAAATACAGAACATAAAAGAAACTAAAAGAAGAGGAAAAGAAAAAAGCCTATTCTCAAAAAAATCTTGATATGAAGGAAAGATAAATTTTTTTTAAAAAATAGAAAAGTCAAAAATATTGAGTCAAAAAAATTCCTGGGGCTGGGGATTTAGCTCAGCGGCATAAGTGCTTGCCTTGCAAGCAAGCGGTCGTGAGTTTGATCCCCAGTACCAATAAAAAAAAACAATTCCTGTGTTTGAATGAGTGGTTTCTTTCCAAATACTGCACTCTTGGGATCCAACCAGTAATAATTTTCCCTGCCTACCTTTAAGGGATTTTGAGGTTTTTTCCTGCACCAGAGGCCCCTCTGTCCATTCACCCCAGACTGGGGTTACCATCCAAGTGAAGGCATGTTCTCACTCCTGTTGGTAGAGAAATGAGCAGCCCTGATGTCTATTAGATGTAGGCCATGGGCTGGGGGTTGAAGTGTACTGTTAGAGTTTTAAAAAAATTTTTTAAATTTTATTTAAAGAGAAAAACAAACAAAATAAAACAAAACAAAATAAAGGGTAGCAACAATATAGAATCTCAAGGAAAAAAGGAAAAGAACAACAATAACAAAAAAACCACTAAGAAATCATTACTTGACGAATTACATACTGACTTCTTGGAAATAGTTGTTCAAATTATAAAATTAAAACATGCAAAGTAGACATTCAAACAGTGAGACTGACAACAGTTCTGCTCCAAAATTTGACAAAAACAGCAATATGGTCATCCATCTTACCCACTCAGACATACATGCAATTATATCAAAAGGGTAAAATTATACACAACAAAACAGAACAAAGTGCATCACAAGAAAGCAATGTAAGAGACATAAATTTCAAAGCCAGACAACTGGAGATATTCACTCTCTATTGTATTGACTCTTGTTTT
>PVJX010038255.1:0-16442 GCA_004027295.1 Dolichotis patagonum
AAAAAAAGAATATCTAATAAATAAGATGTTCAATATCCTGTGTTGTTAGGGTTTTACAAATTAAAATAGCAAGTTACAACTGTAAAACTACGACGCGAGGTAAAGTTTATGAAATTAACAGGACAAATTCTGGCACAAACGTTCAATAACAACTCTCATTTTTTGCTGATAGGAATACAAAATAATACCTTTTGGAAAAGCTAATCTGGTAATTTCATACGAAGTTAAATGTTTCCATGTAAAGCAAGCAGTTGTTCTTTTGGGCATTTGAATAACTGTTTTGGAAAGTGAAAGTCTATACAAAAGTCTGCGTACTTTGTTTGCAGCCACTTTATTCATAGTCTCCTTATTACGGAAACTACCAAGATTGTATTCCAACTGGTTAGTGAATTAAACCATAGCCCATTCATGGAGTACAATGGCATTTACTTGAAAAAGTGAAAACTGATGTATCTCACCAACGAGTGTATGAGTGTATGTTAAAAGTAAATCCCTGAGAGAGAAATGAATCAGCTCAAAACACATGTGGATGTCCCAGTTATTTATTCAATCAATTATAAGACATTCTACAAAGACACTATTATATTACAAAGAGAATAAATCATCTCATCATTGTCAAGGCTCCAAGATTGCATTGGTGAAATACAAATAATGTCACAAGGTGTGAATCTGATCTTTATGTTCTCTACTGGTGAAAATATATTATGGCAGTGGTCCCCCTGAACAACCTTACGCCACAAAGTACAGTCTTTCAAGGATGTGAGTTCATGACAACTCTTTTGCAGCTCAGCAGATCCCAGCAAGGAAAGTAGATGTGATCGAGTGATCTCAGTGGATTACACTTGCTTGAGCAAACACAGAACAGCAGTGGTTGAAGGAGAAACTACCGATTAGTAATTTAGGAAGTGAGTGGAATCTTCATCAACAAAGGTAAAACAAATTGTGCATAAACACTGTATTCACGCTGATGCTGTAATTTCCCACAGAGATATGGATAAAGAATTCTGACACTTTGATACATGTATAATTGAAAAAATAATTATGTGGATGTCAGATGATAAAAGCCAGGCTTATGAATATTGGAGTGCTGAATTATAGATAAGAAAGTGTGGAAGGCTGGTAAGGTTTATTTAGTGTTGTTTTAGAGTCAGGTAAATCATGAAGTGTTTTAAAAGGCTCAGATGGCTACACATAGAAATATTCATGAATATGTGTGTATGTTTATGTTTATACATTTATATACACACACATTTTTGCACACATAGTAAGGTGTGCATATATTTCCATACTCTCCAGGAACCAGGAAGCAACAGCATTGCAGACATAGTGGCTACATCATGTACATATATTTTGATTTCTAATACTCTTATATGGAAATAAAAAATCAAGCCTTTTTTAAAAATCTGATTTTAAGAGTCAGGCATAGAATATATAATTTTAATATCTACCTCTTAGAATTTCCAGAACCAATGGAAATGCTCAAATCACATGTGGACGTTCAAGTTATGAACACACACACACACAAACACACACACATGATGGTGGGATGTGTCCGGAGGGCATAGATGCCTAATGAAAAGCCCCCATTTCCTAAGCTGGACAATATGAGAAAGAAAATTTATAAAGTGTTATTGATATAAATAAATTTCAAAGGATGCAACACATATTAATACACAATTTTGAAAAATTATTCAATAAGGAAAAAAGAAACTGGCGAACTCATTCTATGAAGTTAGTGTAACTCAGATTATGAAAATATATAGGCAATAACACATTTAAAATATGGAGAGTTTACCTCACTAGGAGCATGGATGCACACATATTACACAAAATGTTTACTTCCTGAATGCAAAGTGCATCTTAAAAAATTTTGTTATGTAAAATATTTTCCTGGTTATATAAGAGATACTGAAAACTTAGAAAGCCAGTAATCTCAACTCATTGTAGGTAATATAACCTAATTTTCACATTCAAAATGAAGAAAAAATGTGACAGATAGATAACTAAGATTTACTAATAACTTTCAGTAAGGAGGAGAAGAAAAATTGACTTGATCTTCATTAGGATTACACTGCAAAATTTACAGTCTTATACTTACTGAAATGCAAAATAATAATTTTCTTTTAAATTAGGAAAAATGCCTGCACTCTGGAGTGTCACAGCTACTAAACATCATTTTGGAGGTTCTTCTCCTCTCAGCTCAAAGAGAAAGTTTGATTCTAAAACATGGAGTGATATACTTCACAAACAAATGGAAAAGAAAAGTAAATACATACAAATATAAAAAGGGAAGCAATAATACAAAAATATTTGAACATTAAGTAAATAAAGAATGACAGATCAACTTTCAGAACTTCACTAGAACAGATAACTATAAAGTATAATGAAAAAATTTAGCAAGGCTCATAAAATATCTAATCATTTATTTACTGTAAAAAAGACATTTGTGCATACAATTTTAAAAGATTAATATTAGAAGATGATAATGTGTGAATTCTTATATAAGAAGAAAATTTTCAGAGGATGTAAACTTTTCTCAAATTATTCTCAATATTATTGCATTACAAATTAAAATTCTAGTGTAACTTTTTTGAAGAACATAGAAAAATTACTCTATAACATGTATTAAAAACTAAGAATTTATAGTTAACAAAAATCATCTCTAAAAAGCGAGTAATAAAATTCAGTTGATTGCCATAAACTGTCAGAGTTTACCAAACTACCTTAGTGTTGAAAACTCTGTACCTTCAGAAGGTGAAGGGAAAATTAGATAAGGTAAGGGAGAAAGACCCCAGAAACAAATGTGATGTTGTTTTTTACATATATTTTATGCTAAATGGATTCCACTATTCCCTCTGGAGGGATGGATGATATATTAGACTTTATAAAAAGCCTAGCTCCATGCTTAGCACTAAGTAACACATAAAGCATAATAAGGACAAAAATATGAGAGTATAGTAAATATTAAAAATATTAAATTTCCTTTGTAATACCTGTTATAAAAATTTAGAATAATATTTTTCTGGATAATGTCACACAAATAATTGTTAAGTGAGATCTCAATGCATAAAAAACTATAAAAATGAAAGAAGGGAAAGAGATACACAGAGAACAATAGTGAGACAGAAATAGGGAGAGAGAAAGAGAGAGAGAGATTCAAGAGAGAGAGAGATTCAGAGAGAGAGAGAGAGAGAGAACACAGGGAACAGAGAGAAAGTGATGGGATGGGAACAGAAGCAGGAAGATCTGTGACTTTGTTTACATTGCATGAAAGCACCCTTCTAACAGAGCATGGTGTGACATGTAGGGCCCCAGGTAGAGGAGGCACATGCCTGTGGTGGAAGGAAGGAGCTTTACAGACAGCTGAGGGGCAAAAAGAGGGCAGGAGCCAAGAAGGAAGTCACTGAGGGGAGACATGCAGTGGACATACAGGCGAGAAATAAGAGACATGATAAGCATATCAAAAACAGTGTACGGAAGAAGGCAAGAAACAGTGGGAAACATGGTAACAGTGTGTGAGTGTTTGGTTGGAACATGGTAATAATTGTTCATGAATGGAAGGATAACTAACTTTTTATCTTTCTATAGAATTACAAAAGAAAAGAAATTAAAAAAACCCAAAAGATTGTGTCATAATCATCAGCTAAAATGTGTGATCTGAAATTCTAAATGAAATGGTTCTTTACCTACTAAGTATGAGCAATAACAAAACTATTTAGTGTAGAAAAAGATGCAACAATTTTTGTTTCAATGTAATATAAAAGTTGGCTTTGTTCGATAAAAATTATGAGCAAACTTTTGCTATCAGTGTAATTGTTCTATATAACTACTATTATCAAGGATGGTAGGAAACACTATGAATTATTAATAATAGTTCATAAAACAATTATGTTATTTAATAATATAATAACAACGTTTCAGTAATTTAGGAACAGCGTTTATAAACCATAGATTCTTCAGCTCATGCATGTAAGAAGAAAATTGATTTAGTTCCTCCTTCTGTAGGTTCATGGTTTGGTCCTCTATTGCAGGTGGGATAGGACGATTTAACTGCATTTCACAGGCCGTGTTTGCATCATGAACCAGGAAGTAGGATCCAGAGCTGAGGACCCACATAAGAAAGCACAAGCGCAATGATCTCTCTTTAAAAGGGCACCTATTTTTAAAGATCCTCAACATCTACTAGCACTGTCATCCTATGGACCAAGTCTCTCCGGATGGACCTTTGCAGGACACTCTTGTAAAAGATCATCAGTTCCAATTGCTTGCAAACAACAGAGGCCCAACTCAAGCTTTAACAACAAAAGGATAGGCAAGAGGTATTTCTTATGAAACCTTGTAAAATAAGAAGTGCCATGGATCTAACCTCACCTGAATCCACAGTCTTCTACAGTATCGGGAATTGAAATCTGTTCTTTCTCTCTCCTGTTTTCAGTTTCTTGTCCCAGGTTCTGTACTGGTGTTGATGCCTCTCTTCACTTTCTGTAAAATATGCCTTGCTGCAAGTTCTGGAGATTTCAGATAACTAAGCAGCTGAGCTAGTATTTCACGCCCAGCTGTGTAGTTGTACTGAACAAGGTTTATGTCCAATCTAGAAAAATGTGATACAGGTTAGGGAGGAAAGTCACCCTTCAAATGATGTCTAGGGCTCTGTTACCAACGATTCCAAAGAGAAAATTATCAAATTTATGAACAAAATAAATTATAAATAAAATTTCTGTATGCTTATCTGACAAGTATTAATCCTTGAGATTTCAAAATAAGAAAACAAATTTTAAGGGCTTCTTCTCCAACAGTATGTTATTTTATAATGTTCTTGGCATGTTTGTGTGTGCTTAAGTAACAAAATGACTGAAGTAAAACAGGATTAATACTTTTCTATGGTAGAAAGTGTTGGACTATTTTCTTGTTGGAATAAATAAATAGTATTAATGAAAGTATGATTTTTCTTGTGTTATAAACAGTACATTTTGAAGAGATTTTAAACTTGAATATCATGGGAAGATGATTTGCTCCCAATATCAATATTTAAGAAACAGAAATTACTAAAATAAATATGATTATAGAATTCAAAATTGAAAGACAGTGTCATAAAAATCATTCAAAAATGAAATTTTAAAATATCAAAACATTTATTGTTCTATAAATTTGATCTTGTCAAAAATTCTGTATGTGGAAAATGGTATTTCAATTACAATGAAATTGGTTGGATTACTGAGCATGCCTAAAACACCTGACTTTGTGAACTAGGGAAAAGTTATAACATAATTATTAAGCTACTTTGAATGTTTTCCTTGATTTTGGTTTTCCCTTATATGGATCTTTGATTTGCTGATACAATTTTAGATAAGTTATCTCCCCTTTCTATTGGTCAAGAACCATATCTTGGAGTGGGAATCCAGTCTGATAAAAAGATTTATCTAGTCCTAGATTTGAGCCACAGCACTGCAAAAATCCCAAACAAAACAAATGAAACCATAACAGCAAACTATATATTGCAGTAAAGATTAAAAACTACAAAATGCCAGTCAGTATTTTTTATTGTTATCAGACAATGTGACAATATTTCTTTGAAAAAAATACTGTGCAAATACTTTATTTGAAAGATAAATGGGTCTGTTAGCAGGAGAAATTTCTGGGGTAAAATCAGTAACATAGGGCTATTAGGAAACTCACTGACTGTGGTCACTTCTCTCCAAACTACTCCTGGCCTGGTTTCTAGAAGTACTGGCTCAAATCTTCTGCTTTACCCATCAGCATTTTTTCTCTGCTTTTGACTCCATTCAAATGGATTCTATCAAATATTTCTACATTCGTAGTTTAGCTTTAATGTTCATAGAAGAATCATATTTTCCAGTTTTCTTATTTTTAATTGATTTTCTCAAGAATTAAGATAAGGAAAGATACATACGTTTTCCAAGAAATGATGGCATGCTATCTGCTTACAAAGATGCTGACTTCTCCTGAATTATTCGAATATCCCATGTGAAATCAAAACCTTCATTCTGAAACATGGAATGACATAAAGGAAATATACAATATTCACAAAATAAGTACTCTGCCTATTCTCTTCTTTCTTTCTCTAATTGCATCTTCCTACAACTCTAATTGTTATCACTGAGTGACAGAGGTGTTATTTAGGAAGGCAGAACTTCAGCAAGAAAATTTATTCACTACATGGATCCTCTAACCTACAAATATAATAATTCCTATTTGAAATTGCACCAGCCAAGGCATAATTGATTGTACTTGATTCTAAATGATACAGAAAATTGTGACATATAGAACCCAGACTAAATTTAAGCATTTTAGAAGTATAGAATAAAATATTACCTTCTTTATCCTTTGCCTTTCTTTGCTTTCTTTTCCTTTTAAATGTGGGAGGACATTAGGTCCTAAATGCTTTGATGAGATAGTTCTTTTAACTTATTATAACATAACTTTAAATTTTTTGCAGTTATTTCAGTCAGTCTTTCTCCTCAGCAATAACTAGCATTCTAAAACCATCTTTTTGTTATACAGCTATTTTGAGTTTTATGCTTGATATTTTCTAGCTTCCCAAATGATATCTGTTCATTAATAATTTCCTGACATATAGAAGTCAAATTATTAAAAAAAACAATAAAATTCCTCCTCCTTTCCAAATTTAGACCTGGGATCTAAAACTAAAATTGGGATATGGTTACCAGAATAACTAGGATTCCACAGGGAAAGAAAAAGCTATTCTCTTGTCTTTTTATGTTCTTTTTTCCCCTTTGATCAATAGTTAATTACATTTTTTATCTCTTTTGGAACTCAGGCATTCCCAATAGCCCAAATGTTTCACAGCTCTGGTTCCATGGGTCAATTCTATGCTTTGCTTCCATTGAGTTTAATTGGTGTCCAGGACACAGGCTGATGGCTTATAATGCTACAGTAGACTGAAAGGTTACATAATCAATCAACAGGCTACTGGAAAAGGTCAGTAATATCACAATTATTAAAAAGTACATTTTCTTTGGGGACTGAAAATAAAGATCCTCGATGAAGAACTAATGAAGCTAAAGTTTGCACTTCTCTATTTACACATTTCAGGTGGTGTCTGACCTTCAGAAACTGTGCACTGCCTCAAATCCTTCATGAAAATGTTAATTTCCTGAAGTTTCAGTAGAGCTTTGCAGCTGGTATGTTTATCTGTATACTTCTATGTATCAGACTAAAGTATGAAAGCATGACTTTCTTTTCAATTCTGAAATTTCATCCGGCTGTAAGTAATTTTAATTTAAAAAACAAAGAAAATGCTGGATTTGGCTCTTTGTCTTCATCAATGGATCTCATAGCACCCTATGATTTCAGGAAAAAAGCATATATAGTCATATGTTACATACTTCTTCTAGATTCATTGTCTGAGATAGATTACAGAGATCCCAAAGAAAAAGAGAAAAAAAATGAGCTGAATTCTATACTTATTCCACTCCACTTCACATTGCTGCCAGACTGTTGCACAAAGGGGAAAAATTTTAGGCAAAGCCTAGTGGGTTCACTAAATTGAGGCAAAACTGAAAACCAAGGGAGACAAAACTACTTAGAGATCACATGATAAAGTACCATAGAAGAAAAAGTCACACAGAAAGAATTCCAGAGAGGGGCTGAGAATTCCTCCTGGGACTGAAGCAAAATTCTAATCAGAATTTATGTATGAATGTGAGGAATATATTCAAGGCTAAGGAAAAAATCATCCCAAAGGATTAGAAGAAATCAATACATGGTTTGCACACTGAACAAAGAAGCTGCCTGTTCTTACCGAGAAAATATCAAAATTTATGGACCACTGAGTACAACACTCAAAAGGATTTTACTAAAGTGTGTGTCAAAAATAGAACATGAGTAATGCTTCCTTAATCAGACATGAATGAATCAAAAACCATCAAACTCATGAACAGTGTTCAAGAATATTTAAAAGAATACTAGAGCCTAATACTAGCACCTAATGCACAAAGTATGTTATCAATCAAACTTTATGGAAAGTGTAGAAAAGGAAACAAAATTTACAATGAAAAGAAAGATAAAAATCAATCTTAAAAAACTGATTCAGAATTTTACACTGATTCTAGAAATAGAAAAAAGAAATCAAAATAATTATTATTATTCTATATGACTACAACATTTAAAATCATGTCATAAAAAGGGTTATGGTTTGTGCTTAAATGTCCTCCCAAAGCCTCACATGGTCATGGGGGGCATGCCTTTTGAAGGTGGCTGAGTCTAGCATTTGTGATTGGTGCGTTGTCTAGCGCTGGGATTGGCAGTGTGAGTGCTGCACCTGACCGAGAGCAGAGCTGGAAGACAACATAAAGGGGAGAGGGAAGCAGGCTTTTCTGTACCTTGCAATGGCCTGAACGGCTGCTCCTCAGCCAAGCCAACCTGCCTTGGAGCCCGCTGAGTACAGACCGAAACCTCCACAAACTGTGAGCTAAAAAAATTCCCCTTCCTTCATTTAGGGCGTCATGCATTTTTTCTCCAGTAATGAGAGAAAATTAACCAACAAACAAGGCATTTTTAAAAGACCTCAATTAAAGCTGAGTGATAAAAACTAAAATGTATTAGATAAAAAATACATTGAGAAGCTGGGCTGCTACACACCTGCAATCCCAGCCCTTAGGAAGCCGAGGCAGGAGAATCATGTGTGGATTTGAGGCCAGCCTGGTCTACATAAGCAAGTTCAAGGCCAGTCTGTACTACTTAGTGAGACCCTTTCTCACAAAAAAAGGAAAAAATACATCAAGTGGGATCAATAGCTAATTAGGGAATGTGGAGTTGTCTTTTAAGATGAGTGAACCTGAGTATGTAGTAACATAAATTGTTCACAGTGTAAGACAGAATTAGCAACAAAAACTGACAAGTTTCTCAGGGACATGTAGAGGCAACTTCAAATTGTCCCTGTATGTATAACTGAAATCAATCTGGGGATTCCAAAGACAAAATCAGAATTGTTTGAGAAACAATTTCCATTTTTTGTCAAATTTTATTAAGATTATGGATCAACAGGTTCAAAAGCTCACTGATTTAGTAGCATAAGAAATAAGAGAAAAATCTACATGCATGCATATCAAATATGCCTCAAGATAAGTGAAAAAGTGAAAAATTTAAAAGCATTCCAATATAAAGAACACAGTGACATGACCAAAGATAACTAAAGATTTTTCAGCGGAGAAAAAGGTCAGAAGACAGTATAATAATACTAAAGTTCTCACAACAAAAATGAAGCAAATAAAACCATATTTATTACCTATGATTAAATCTATACTAAAAAAAAAGAATCTTGAAAAAATTTAAAGAACTTTTCAATTACGTATAAAATAAACGATTGGCCACTGTCCGCTGCAGGAACTATTAAAAAAATTCCTCCAGACAGAAGGAGAACAATATAGGAATACGGATATATATTACAGAGTTTGATACTGTAGATATGGTAACTACATAGTTAAATGCAAAAGATTTTATTATTGCTATTTGAATATCTTGAAGAGAAAAGGAATAACTGGATTGCAAGTGAGAGAGTGAGAGAGACAGACAGACAGACAGACAGACATTTGACAGTTGTGTGCTGCTGACTTTGAAGCCAGACCGTAGAACCCGAGCCAGGGAATGTAGGTCTTTCCACAGTAGCCAAAGAGAAAAAAACATGGAGCTTTCCTGGATCCTCAGGATGAAATGCCATTCTGTCCACTGATATTAGGGTTTCTAATCTGTATAATAACAAGGCATTATGTCCTTGCTTTTTGTAATTTGTGACAGTGGCAGCAGAAAACTAATACAAAGATTAAAGTGTAACAGTTTAATATTTTAAATTCACGCAAACCATGTGATCACCTTAGCAGATGTAGGGAAAATAGATGATGATCCCACATTTACTCCAGATTTAAAGAAAAAAAAAATACGCAACTGAGAATAGAAAGAAACTTCAATTAGATAAAGTTCACCAGAACCAACAGGGACAACGTACTTAATGGTGAAAGAATGCGTGCAGTTCAGCTGAGAACAAACAGGGGAGCTTTAGATTGCAACTCTGATTCATCCATTTATTGGCAGCTTTAGTCAGTGTGATGAAATAAGTAAAATAACAACATCTTAGTTAAAAAGGAAGGTGACAAAGGTGACGATTTACCTCCACTCATGGATAACGTAGTATGTTATGGTAAGTTAGCAGAAGTGTGTTATATTATGAATAGTGCTTATGTTAACATAAGCATTGAGTATGTGGAAAATAGCATGGAATTGACAAATAAGTCCAGTTAATTTATATGTGAGTATAATACTTTTATAAGTCACAAGGTAAATACAAAAATTCAATCATATCATTATAAAATTTATAATAAGCTGTTAAAAATTAAAATTTAAAATACCATAAACACTAGCATCAAATCTATGAAACACCTAAGGATGCATAGGACGAAATTTGTGCAAACTTGCCATCTAAATAACTTCAAAATACTAGTAAAATTTAAAAAGTATAATTAAAAACTCAGAACTATACTTTGTCCTTATGGGACAAAAACCCCAATATTATTACACAAATTGATCTCCAAATTCCATGCAATTCAAAATTTCAGCATAACTGTAAGTATGAATTGATGTGATAAAAAAATCCCTAGTACCAAAAGAACATATTCTGAATTGATGTGATCATTGTAAATTCCACATAAAAGGAAAAAAAAATACTTAGAATAACCAAAATAGATTTTAAAAGAATATCCTTCAGTCTACTGTATGTACTGTCCATGGCAGGATTCCATTGTTTAAATGTGTGAATAGTATTCCATTGTGTGCATATCCTAAATTCATTCATCAGGTAATGGACATTTAGGTTGATCTCGTATCTTAGCTATGGTGAACAGTACTGCAACAAATATGGGAATATAGTGGGAGTGCACCGATTTCATTTGGACATATATCCACTACTAATGAGGTACAATGCATTTCAATACACACCTAAGATACGCACTGATTCGGTTGGCATAATTATCTTTCATCTCCTTAGCAATTCTTTATACTTAGAGTCTTCCAGATTCTCTCTTCTTGTTCTTCATAAAATATATAATAGGTTATCATGAATTGGAGTCACCCCCACTGCACTGTAGAACACTAAAATTTTGTGTTTGTTAGCTAGCACTAGGTTTAGCTACCTGTAAGAAAAAACTTAAAATACCATTGATTTTTAAAAAAATATAATTTAAAGTTTTGTTATATCTGGTAGATTACACTGTAGTTATTGCAAGGTTAGTGGAATTGCCTTGAAGATTTGTTTGATCCTTCTAGTGCTGTGTTTCTTTTTCAAGTTCACGGCCATAACTGAAGACGAATGATAGAGATCTGGGCTTAAAACTAAAAGAAGAAAACAAAAAATTTTTAAAAAGACAATTAAAAAACCACACTTTCATAACATTTTCCTTTATGATTATCAAGAAGGCTTATACACTATTTTTGCTTGCAGCTCATTGTTCAAAACTTAAGACAATGATCACCTAGAAAAATTAATACTTTATCCGATGTGAATAGCAAAACTTGTAGGTGACAATTGGAGAAACTGGAGTAAATTTTACTGATTTTGTGATAAATCAAAATTAATTGCTTAGAAAGGATTAGTTTCTTAGGTGAAATTCTTAGCATTGTTTGTAGCCATAGTTCCCCCCTATAAATTAGCCATAAGCTATTTGAAGGGAGAAAGACATGAGGTTTTCCTTTTTTGGAATGGAGAAAAAGATGCCTTCAATGACTGGATTCAATGAATCACAGCAGTGAATTAGTACTTTACCGTTGAGTGAATATTTTCTTATATCACATATTCTTGTAAGCACTAAGAATTTCATCCATGCCCATAATGACACACTCATATGATTATGCAAACCTCATTCCCACCTGGGGTCCTCTAACATCATCACAAAACATTTGGTGTATGCAAAGTGATTTCTTGTTAAATAAATACTTTGCATTCGAAACAACTGAAGGGAAAAATGTTTATTTTAATAAATCATAGAATCAATATCTAGAATATATAAAAACTCAGAGATAGACCCTCCAAAATAAAAGACTCAATAAAAAATGGGCAACTAAAATGAATAGACACTTCACAATAGTAGACATGGGCAATAAATACATGAAGAAATTCTCAACAATGCTGGCCATAAGAGAAATGAAAATTAAAACAGAATTGAAATTTCATCTTCCCAGAAAGAATAGCTATCATGGAAAGATCATGTAACTACAAATATCAGCATAGCTTCCGAGGAAAAGGAATTTTTTTTTTTACATTGTTAGGAGTAATTCAAACTAGTATAACCACATGGAAGTCAGTATGGACTTTCCTCAAAAAATAAAATTAGCAATTCCATTTGATCCAGTTATTCCTCTGCCAGGTATCTTCCTAAAAGAGGTAAGCCATCATATCAGGCTGATACATGTGTATCCACATGTATAGCAGCAGAATTCTAAGATTTAGAATCTTAGAAGTAGCTTATATGCTCAGCAATAGATTAATGGATAAAGAATATATACTGTTTACATACAATAGAGGACTATTCTGCCATAAAGAAATACAAATGTGAGTCACATGTAGAAAAGTGAATGCACTTGGGGACCATAATGTTAAGTGAAATAAATCAGATGCACACAATTAAATATCACCTGCTTTCTTTTAAATGAGAAACCCATATTCTAAATAAACAGCAAAATGATAAGTAACAGGTAATAAGAAGTAGGTAAGTGGATCTCTCTTAAAGGGCAAGGGGAACAAGAATGGAGGAAGGAGATAGGAGGGAAGGTAAAGGAAATTAAAACAGGATTAAGATGCAGTGTACACCTACACCAACTCCATACAAAAAATGTAAACACTGTGAACTGGCATCATGTATTTAAAAAAGAAATAAATAATAACATGAGAAAAGCAACATATTTATGTTTCTTTCTGTCTCTCCTTGAAAGACAAAATGATATATAAATTTAATGTGAACGTTTAATTTATGCTACAACATGATATTTTCCTGATACACATGAATTGATTTAGAAAACATAGCAGTCACAAGATACATATTTTTATCTAATAGAATCCTAAGTTTCCTGGTTGACAAATCTTCCTGACTTAGTATGGCACCGAACACAATTCTCCAAATGCTACTGACAAGTCTTGAGAATTCATTTCAGAAGAAATACGATCTAGTGCATATATTTTCCTTTCTACCAGAGGATTTCTGTGCAAGCTTCAGAGGGATTTGTGGTAATACACATGTTCCTCTTGGGTAGATCATTTGTACAAGAAAATATCCAAAGAATAGCTGCAGTAAACAGGAATATATCAGCAGCAAGTTAAAAGAATGCTATCAAATATATAAGAAATTTTAAATACAGAAAAAAGCTATTATATCACCATTTACATTTTCAATTGATAAGCCAAAGATTATTTGACAAAATGTATCTAAAATTAATTTTTTTAATAAGCTACTTTACTTAAGCTACAAAGGGTTTTTCCAGAAAAGTCAATGTTTACCACATCAGCCCTTCCAAACATATGCATGCTGACACTACAGTATGATAGGATATGTCCAAAATATTACCAAAAACAAGATATCCACATATCTTGTTCATTTTACAATCTTTATAGAGTATGCTTTTGCATTACTTTCTAAGAAAGCAGGAATTGACAGGGTGTCTGTGTGTCAGTAATAAAGCCAATTATTCTATGTTAATCTTTTCTAGATTTTGCTAATTCTGAGGCTAGGACTATGCTAACCACATTTCAGGTTTTTTGCTCATTCTTTTTGGCCCTGACACTAAGGACACAGAAAAGTGAATTAATTGTATGAGGAGAGAAGGCAGATTTCTTTCTCTTCATTATCTTCTCTTCCTTTTTTGCCTTCTGATTTCGAATGTCACTCCAGCAATATTTCTTCCTTCCAGCTGGGACAACTTATGCAGGAGCAGCAATTAATTTTACTTTTAAAAAATCATATGATCTTCTCAATAGATGCAGAAAAAGCATTTGACAGAGTCCAATATCCATTCATAATAAAAACCCTACAGAAATCTTGAATGGATTTTCTGTACCTCAATTTAATAAAAGCCATCTACTACAAACAAACAGCTAATATCATACTAAATGGTCAAAGTCTGAAAGTGTCAATTCTAAAATCAGGGACAGGACATGGATTCCCATTATCACTAATCCTATTCAAGATAGCTTTGGAAATACTAGCTAGAGACACTAGACAAGAGAAAAAAATTAAAGGAATAAATATACAAAAGGAAGAGATTAAATTATCATTATTTGCAGATGACATGATACTTTACATAGAAGACCCCCAAAACTCCTTAAAAAAGGTGAAGATTTAATATCCAAATTCATTAGTGTAATAGGATACAAAGTCAACACACGAAAGTCAATAGCATTCCTATACAAATGAAACAAACTCACAGACAGACAAACTCAAGAAAGCACACCTTTCATGAAAACATCCAAAAACAAACAAACAAAAGAAGAAATATTTAAGAATAAATACAACAAAGGAAGTAAAAGACATGTACTATGGAAATTTCAGTACCCAATGTAAGAATATTGAAAAGGATATCAGAAAATGGAAAGATATGTGTTGCTTTTGGATATGAAGAACTAACATAGTGAAAATGGCTATACTCCCAGAGCTGCCATGCAAATTTAAGGCAATCACAATCAAAATATCATTAACATACCTGACAGATCTAAAGAAAGCACCCTTTAAATTCAGTTGGAACCAGACAAGACAGAATACAAAAGCAAGTCGGAGCAACAAAGAGAACGTCAGGGAGCATCACAAGCCCAGATCTTAAATAATGCTACAAAGCTACTGCGATAATATCAACATGGTATTGGGGAAGAAAAAAAAACCAGACCTCAAGATCAGTGGAACAGAATAGAAGATGCAGACAGACTCCAACGTACTCAGCTGCCTTAACTTTGACCAAGAAACAAAACATGTTCACTGGACGAAAGATAGCCTCTTTTATAATTGGTGCTGAAAAAACTGGCTCACTACATGCCAAAGAGTAAAACTAGACCTAGGTTTATCATCATGCACTAAACTCTTTAGTCAAGATGGATCAAAGATGTCTCGGTTACTTTTCTCATTGTTGAGATGAAATACCTGACTCCCAAAGTAAGGAAAGGTTTGTTTATCTTACAGTTTTGGAGGTTTCAGTGCATACCTAGCTGGCTCCAAGGCAGGGTGGTGTGGCTGAGGCACACCCATTCATAGTGGCCACAAATAACAAGAGTTAAAGAGGCAAAAGAAGGAAAAGCATGCCTCCTTCCCTCCCTTCCACTGCATGCTGGCTCCCCACCCCTGGGCGGGGGTAGCACTCACACTGCCAATCCCAGCACTAGACAATGGACCAATCACAAATGCTAGGCTCAGCTGCCTCCGTGATTGCATGAGGCTTGGGGGAGGGCAGCCAAACACAAACTATAAGAGAAGATCTAAGTATTCAAATAGAAACACTACATTTACCAGAAGAAGAAGTAGTAGAAATCTTGAAGAATAGGGGCAGGTAGAGAATTCATGAACAAAATCTAAACTGCATGGAAAGTACTTTAAAGAATCAACAACTGGGATCTCATCTTATTAAAAAGCTTTTAATTCTTATTAAAAAGTATATCAAAAGAAATCACCAACATAGTGAAAACACACAGAGTGGAAAAACATTTCTCCAACCACATATCAGACAAGGACTTCTATCTAGAACATATAAAGTTTTGAAAAAATCAGGCCCCCAAATTTAAAGACTCAGTCCAAAAATGGGTACCTAAGATGAAGAAATAGAAATGGCAAATAAGTATATGACAAAATGACAAATAAATGGCAAAGTGGCAAATAAATATATGACAAAATGTTCACCATCATTGATTATTCAAGAATTGAAAAATTAAAACAACACCGAGATTCTGTCTCATCCCAGAAAGAATGGCTTTCATCAAGAAATCAACTAATAACAAATGCTTGCAGGCATGTGGGGAAAGAGGAACATTTGTCCACTGTTGGTGGGAGTGTAGACTGGTACAACAACTGTGAAAGTTAGTGCAGAGATTCCTCAAAAACTAGGATTGGAAGTCCCCTTTGACCTAGCTATTCTCCTTCTGAGATAACATCATACCACAGTGATATATGCGAACCCATGTTTATAGAAGCACAATTTGAAAAAGCTAAATCTTGGAAAGAACCCAGGTGCCCATGAACCTAGAAATGGATAAACATATGTGTTTTTTAATATATACTGAAGCAATAAAACAATAAAGAATGATCAGCTTGAGGTTTTCATACGTAAATGAATGTAACTCAAGACGATACTTCTAATTATAATTAATCAGACCCATATGTGTAAAAATTTTATTGTGTATATAATGTGAGAAACTGAACAAGTAAACAGTATCCAAAATG
>PVJX010038256.1:0-16444 GCA_004027295.1 Dolichotis patagonum
TGTACTGCCCTCTTTTGTTTTATTCTCTTTCAAATAAAAAATAATAATAATAAAAATACATATGCATGATATTTTCATTGGTACACTTTTTAAACTATCTATACTGGAAAGAAGCTATTAGTGGACATTAAAAGAATCATTACACCTTTCTGCTGGAATTGTAATACTTTAGAATTTACTAAATTCTAAATGACAGCCACAAAAGGAAAGAGATGAGAAACCTGGCATATGTTCTTTAGGCCTTTCAGAAAACATGAAATTGTTCCTTTCATCACTTATATGTGAATCAATGCAAAAAGTGATACTGCGCAATTGTTACCACTGCAATGCTGGGTGAGTGTACAATCTCACCAAGGATATTGTTGCTGTTGTTACAAATGTAAAAGACATTTGCCAAGACAATTAATATGCATACTGAGGATATCAAACACTCTGAGAGATGAGATAACTTCCTGAAACACATCAAGGAAAAGGATCTGAAAAAGAGGAATAGCAAAGATAATGATCTGGCTTCAACTGAAGTCCCAGCCTGCCCATGTGGAGAAGCACATTTCGTGAGCACCAAGAAGCCTGAGCCTGCGATGCTAACCGTGTTTGTTTCGAGTCCGTAACAAAATGGGGGATGCCGCTCCACTGTTCAGCACCCAATTATAGCATCTAAGTGATCTAGGACCTGCTTAAAAATTTAAGAAAAGCATCCCAAATTATAACCACGGTTTTCTTAACTGAAAAGGTGTATGGTGGCCATTTCCTCAGAGAAACAAACACTTGTAGCACATTCTCATTGCACCTTCATAGTTGTGTCAGGTCTTTACCTTCAGTGTCTTTCTTACTGAAAGATGTGTGGTTTGTGCAGATGTATAAAGAAATGTCCATCCATTTATAAACTATTGACACTGGCTTAAAGATCCATGAGAAAAAGATGTATCAAAAATGGAAGTGGGTGTATGGCATTTTAGTTAAGTAAATAAAACATCTAAAACAAATATCTAAAATAAAGTATCTAAGAATGAATAATAAGGGCACATCTTCACACAGCAGGACTATACAGTAAATTGATGTTTTGAGTTTGAAAGGATACAAACTCAAAACTAAAAGGCAACAAGCTAAATGTAGCTTGAAATTACTAGGTCTATAGCAGTTTTTCCACCTTAGGCTTTCCCTTTTGATATCTGCTTAAAATATTCTTCCTTATCTTTCCTTCTAAATCCTGACCTATTTATCCATGACTATAAAAGGGAAATGCATAACAGGCAATCCAATATTATAACATTCTCTACTGGGCTTTCTGCAATCATGCATTTCAAATTAATTAGGCTTACTGGCACATTTTACATATATAATGATGATCACATTATGGGAAATAAGTACCTTTACATAATACATCTTGATTCTTTTTTCTCCCATTCTGCTGCCCTCCCTTCAACCCCTCTCCCTTCTCTGGTTGCCAAAGCTTTAATTCCATATTTTCATTGTCCTCTTCTTTGTTTTATTTTTTTCTACCTTTATTTCTCACATCCCTTTCCTTACTTCCATTCCTATTTGAACATCTTTTTTCCTATTTGACAACATCTGTTATTCATTTTGGTCCTTATTAACACTTTCAGTTTCTCACATGAAAGAAACTATGCAATATTTACACATGCAAGTTTGATTTATTCCACTTAAGAGTGTGGTCTCAAGGTGCATCCATTTAACTGGAGATGTCTCAATTATATCTCTACTTAACACTGCATGCTCTCCATTATAAAAAAGAACTGATCTGGGGACATGGCTCAGCTGCACAGCACCACCTGGCAAGCACAAAGTCCTGAGTTTGATTCCCAGTACCAAAAAAAACCCCCCACAAAACACAAAAACAAAACAGCACCAGAAACAATCATATATTCTTTATCCATTCATTACTTGAAGGATATTTGAGCGGCCTCCAAGATTTAGCTATTCCAAACTGTCCTGCTATAAACATGTGTATGCATACATTACTGTGGTATGATACTTTTAATTTTTTGGAGATTGAATGAGTCTGCATTGAAAACATTTCTGGAATATAAAATATAAAGTCCCTTAGAAATAATCTCCTGGATCTCATTTACCCTGAGAATTCTTTGTTTACTTAGATCTTTTTCCATAAGACACAGAAGGCATACATCTTCAGCAATCTAAGAATCACTTGTCATATTGCAATGTATGTCCCACTGAGCAAAGTTTACAATGCCTTAGAAAAAGAAATTGCAATATATTGTAGAAAAGAGGGTGAATTGATAAACTTTCTTACTAGTATGCAATAAATCAATCAACATAATTTTTATGAGCAAAAATGAAATCAGTCATACATTTTAGTGTATGAAGAAATGGTAAGAAGAATGGACGACTATTCACTGTTCACCAGGATGGTGAGCCAGGTATTGAATTTCAAAATGTTTTTCCATGTCTGTGTATAAAATTTCTTAAGGGAAGCTGTTAAGCTATGAAATATTAGTGTTTTTACAACTTTTTACATTTTATTTATAGGCAATGGTGAATGCTTACAAAAAAGATGAGTATTTTAAGGCTGTAACATGTTATAATGCTTATGTGATATTGTATCAACTAAAATTAAATATAATTCTTTAATTGTGCTGTATTCATATGAGTTATACTGTGATTTGTGTCGCCTTCTCTTACATGGTGTGGGAACTGATGGTACAAGTGATTATTAAAGCATAACAGATGAGCAGTTTACATGAAGACCTCTAGTTTAAATATTTAATTAAATATTTTTATCAGTTTTGCCATGCTTTCAATAATGAGAAATATTTCATTGTTTCACAATCATCTTGAGTGTGCTAAAGGAATCTAGATGCTTGGGCACTATTCTTTCCAATATTATATGGTTTTTGCACAAATGACCAAGTAGGAGATACCTAAAAATTGTTGTCAATCAGGTCATGTTTGTGTTACTGTTGTTTTATGACTTATACTACTTCATTTGCCTTGTATGTCTTTTCTTGTGTCTTCATATCCATTGTTCTTTTGTTTTTTATGTATTTATTTAGAATGTGTATGTTTTAAAAAACAATTTGAGATGTTGGAAATGATTTTGTTAAATCCTGAATTTAGATCACACACTCCTACACAGTGTCAATTTTATTATTTCTTTTGATGATTGAAGAAAAACTAAGAGCTCTTTCATATTTGCATCAATAATTATTTTCAGAAGAAACTGCTATACTTTGGCTTCAAAGTAGACCTTGCATGAAAGTTTCTACAAGAACTTTATTGAAATATATAACTTCAAAATTATGATTTCTGAAAATAGCCTCTTTTAATCTGACTCCATTCTCTTATTGCAAGACATCGTATATAATTTCAGGATTAATTTCACTTATCCAATATAATATTTGCAAAGTTTTAAGAATAATATATTTTATTAATAATATATAACATATGGATTAATAGATGTAAAATGTGTTTCTTGTTTGCCTGATATTTACATATTTTTACTTTGACTTCTAATTTATATCCTTTGCAGTAGTACCAATATTGTGAGGATAAAATGTTTAACATGCTCTTGCACTTTTTTCTCTAGAACTTGCTGATTTAAAATATGCTTTAATCTAAACAAGACATTAGCAAAAGTATGTATTATCAGTTGAAGCATACTCTATTTTAATGGGTTTCCCACATAACTTTTTAGTTATACATTTATAAAATTAGTTACCATAACTTTAATTTTTCCATTTTTCCTTAACTCAGTTAACTATAATTTGTTTGATCTTCCATATCTTTTCTTTCCTTTCACTTTACATTTTGTTTCTCATAATATGTCTTCATTCCTTTCTTTATTTCTGTTTTACAGTACATTACTTTCAATATTATTTATTATGATACATTATATATATATATATATATATATATATATATATATACTGACAACTTGAGTAAATGTAATAAAAGATGAGAGTTTGAAACCCACACAAGAGGAGCACATAAATCATTCCTTGTTACTTGGAAATATCTGAGAACCTATATTATTAGCCATAAAAACAAAACTAAACAAAGCAAATCAAAAAGCATGTCAGTATCAGGTATGATAAGCCTTGATTCATTGCATAAAAATGCCCAGGTAGACAAATGCTTGTCATTGATCTGAGCAAGGAGAATTTCTATGATTGTGTATGCTAAATACCTCATGAACTATAGATCACAGCAAATGCATAACTTTGATTCTACCTGACACTGTGTATCATGAATCAAGAAATGATATAGCATCTCAAATCTTGTACATTGTGCAGAATATAAGTGTATTTCCAAACCCTTTGAGTTTAAGTATTCGCATTGTTCATTAATATTTTTTTCATTTATAAGATTATAATCTATTAGAATATAAGAACTAAATCTTAAATATTTTAAGAATCTCTAGAAAAACATACTATTTATATTACTACCATGATCATCTGTAAAGAATAAACTATCATTGCTTAATTCTACCTGAAATGTCAGTTTTCTAAATCTGATTCAGAAGTACTATAGTTGTCACTGTTATATTTATAATTTTTTAAGCATTCAGGTAGGGTAAGAGACAAATAAGCTACACAAATGAATCAGTGTTTATCAGTGTTATCAGGTTTAACTGAAGATCTATGTTGGAAAGTTTTGTTATTTATCTTTCAGTCTCTCAGTTATTCACTTCACACAATTTCAGTCTGTTAATCATTACAATTGCACTAATAGGTACTCACGATATGAACCCTATATGTTTTTTCTTCTGGAATATTCCCTTTTTAGAAAATTTAATGTCATTCTAAATTACTATAGTTACTGGGAAAGCATCCATTTTCTATGACTACCATGTAACTCAGGTAATAAGTTATGTGAGGTATCAGGTAAATTGAGAAACTCAAAAATATCCAATTTTAGACTAGCTTATTAAGATACAGTATTTGAAAGAGTCATACATCAACAATTGCCTAATTAAATGGGGCAGCTGCATAGTCAATGACTTGTCAATTGCTTATAAATTGATAAACTTTACTCAACTTTGGACAAGCAAAAATTCCTAGCATTCTTAAAAACTTGACTGATGGAGTTGAAGACATGTTCATTTTGATGAACTTTAAATTGACTTGGGAAACTATTTGTACACTGGTAAGTTTTGAAATATCAAATGTGTTATCTATGTAAAAGAAGAAAAAATTTTCTTGTGATTTTTCCCTATAGATTTTACAAGACAAAAAGAAATGAATAACCAGTCAAGAGAAATATAGTTCATTCTGCTTGGACTGACAGATGATCCTCTACTACAAATGGTGATTTTCCTGTTTTTGTTTTTCAATTACATCTTGAGCCTGATGGGTAACTTAATCATCATTGTCCTCACCCCGCTGGATCCCCGCCTCAAGACGCCCATGTATTTCTTCCTCCGAAATTTCTCTGTCTTAGAAATCTCCTTCATGACAGTCTGCATTCCACCGTTCTGGATAAGCATTCTCACTGGAGACAAAACAATTTCCTACAGTTTATGTGTAGCTCAGTTATTCTTTTTCTTTCTATTAGGAATTACAGAGTTTTACCTCCTGGCTGCCATGGCTTATGACCGCTATGTTGCCATCTGCAAACCTCTGCATTACCCAAGCATTATGAACAGCAAAGTCTGCTCCCAACTCGTGCTCAGCTCCTGGGCAACTGGACTTTTAGTCATTTTCCCCCTTTGCTTTTGGGACTCAAGTTAGATTTCTGTACTTCCAAAGAGATTGATCATTTCCTATGTGACACTTCTCCAATCCTGTGGATCTCATGTACAGATACACATTTCATAGAACTGATGGCTTTTATTTTAGCTGTGATGACTCTTGTTATCACATTGTTACTAGTTGTCATCTCCTACACATTCATCCTTAAAACCATCCTAAAATTTCCATCTGTTCAACAACAAAAAAAGGCCTTTTCCACTTGTTACTCACACTTGGTTGTCATCTCCATTGCTTATGGAAGTTGTATCTTTATGTATATGAAACCATCAGCAAAGGAAAGGTTTATGCTAAATAGAGGAGTAGCTGTGCTCAATACTTCTGTTGCTCCTTTACTCAACCCTTTCATTTATACCCTAAGAAACCAACAGGTGAAAGAAGCTCTCAAGTTCATGTTTAATAAGTTTTCTTTTCCAAAATAGTAAGACAAAATTTAGATATTAATAGTATGCTATTCAATTATGAATGATGAAATTGAATACAGTGTTTGTTTACATTAGTTTTGGTTCATAGCATTTCTATGCTTGAGCTTTATGTCTCATTATAGTAAGTGTTTTAAAACTCTCTGCTCATGTTTCTGCGATCTTCCTAACATCTGGAAGAAAATTACTTAGCTCAATACATAATGTCAAATTCTATTTTTACCTAGAAATATCACTTCTCATGAAGCAGAGCACTGAATGCTTTAATCTTATGAACCCTTTTATATACACTTAGTTTATTACTTCAGTGTATGAATTAATGGCTTAGCTTTGCATCTATCCTTAATTACTTCTGTACTGCTAAAATTGTCAGAGACAATCACAGAACATCATATTCATTTTATAATACAATTGACATCATGATAGAAAAGAAGTAGAACATGTGGGTAATTTGAAAGATAAAATTTGTCCTCCAATAGAAATCATCATTTATAATGAGCTTTTAAAAACAGTAGTAGACACAGGAATAACATATACCAAAATGCTGTTCCACATATAGTTTTTCCACATTTGTTATAACAGTTAAAAACAAGTTACTTGTATATAGAAGCACCTGTCACATTTGGTACAAATAGTCAAACTCTGGGTTTAGTTCTAATTAAGATATGACTTTATTTACTCTGACTCCTAGAGTAAATAAATAAATAAATAAAAATCCTTCTAGTTTATTAAAAAAATTCAATGAGTAATTTCTATTTGTATTGAGGAAATTTTATATACTTAATATAACTTGTACTTTAAATTTTTCTAATTTTACTTGTGTCAATTTTCACCATATTAGTTATGTATGTTTTAGATCCAATAGTAATTAGTCATGTTAACCAATACATTAGGCAAATATGTACACTTGTATAACTGTATAGCTAGTGCACCTCATATCAAATTTTTATTTTGCTTCTGTACAGTCATTCCTCTGCTTTCACCCAAAATCTATATATCATTGAATTCACATATCTGCTGAAGTTCTCTGGCTACTATAGATTAGTCTTGCCTATTCAGCAATTTCATATTTAAGAAGCCTCAGATTTTGAACTCATATCTAACATCTTTTGCTTGATAATATGTTTTCCATGTATTCATACAATAGTGTGCATCCATAGTGTGTTTTTAATGCTATTATTTAGTAACATTTGTTCTCTCCTTTCCCCAGAGAAAGTTATGCCTCCCTTATTACAATACTTAGTGCTTTATTCCCTGAAGAATTTTTTCAAAAGCCTGAATCATTCCCTTTCATCTGTGAGCAAAGTGAGTTCATTAAAGTCTCAGTCACTGAAACCATGTAATATTCTGTTATTTCCTGTTGAAATCAACTATCTTCCAAAGGGGTGTTAATTGGGAGTGGTTTTTTCCTTATATCTCGCGTACACTAGTCCTCAATTGCAAGTGTCTAGACAGAGACCTTCAAAAATTATTTCTGGAGGACATGAAGAATCATTCTACATCATCTTCTACCTTTAGGGACCCACCTCAACTGAATCTCAATTCACTCAGTCTAGTTGTAAGAGGCTCCAAGACTCAGTCTGCATTTAAAGACCTGAGAGAACCAAAGTTTGAACCCTACTGAGAGATTTGAGGAATTGAGGAAACTAAGAAACCCTTCACACTGGATCCCTAAAAGGAAGGTCTTTATAAGACATTTTGTTGGAGAATTGCAGGTAATATCAGTAACTGCTAAGAGTATGCTTGCCAGTGTTCTTTATAGAAAGTAGGTAGTTCTTAAACTGAAAGGTTACTAGGATGTCACAGGAGCTCACCAGTCTGCCTAAAATGTTTCCTGATGATCACCAGCCTTCACTGCTCTACAAATTTATAAATTTTGTAAATTTCTCATTTTGACTAATAGTATTCAGAATAATACTGAGAAAAAGACAATTGGAAATGACCTCCCAGGATAGCTTCTGCTCTTCAAGAATGTCTAGGAAAATTACATACAATATTGACTTGGCAATATTAAATTCAGTGTGGAATGTGCAAATAACCAAAGTCAATGGCTCAGAATTTGTATTTCACTCTATTTTTGGTTCTATTCAGAGTAATGTCAATGTCAGATACAGGTTTGAAAGGAAGAGTTTCATTTTGTATCATTTTGTTCAATTTTCAATCATTATATATGACTATTTGAATATCCTGGCCATTAGGTGTGCTTAAATATATAAAGTGCACCCATATTACTTCTGACTGACAAATTATTTGAAAATCATGGACAGAATACAGTAGACATTTTCTGGTGGAGAGAAACGATTGAAAAAAGATTGTCACACATAAGAAAATATATTTTAAAACAATTTGTTGGGTAAGGTAAATAAAGGCCCTCAATTCAATCACTAGTAGTGCAAAGGGGGGGAGAGAGAGAGAGAGACAGAGAGAGACAGAGACAGAGACAGAGACAGAGAGAGGAGAGCTTTGCCGACTTTGATAGGCAAAGATGTTGAGCACTTTTTAATGTACCCAATGGAAATTTATACTTCTTTTTTTGTGAAGTGTCTACATATTTCAATTTCTCATCTTGTAATTTAGGACTTTCATTTATAAGTTCTTTACATATTCTTCATATTAATCCCCTTTCCAAGGCATAGCTGGAAATTTTCCCATTCTGTATGTTGTCTCTTCATTCTTGTGATCATTTCCTTTGCTGTGCAGAATCTCTTGATTTTTTGTCATGATTTTTTATGTTGCTACTGTGCTCAATTTATTAGTTCTAGGAGATTTTTGAAGAACTTAATTGGTTGTACTATATAAAGGATCATGTAATTTCTGAATAAGATTAATTTGACCTCTTTGCTTATATGTATTACTTACTATCTTCATTTGCATGATTCCTCTGATTAAATTTTTGAGTACTGTATTAAACAGGAGTAACAGAATAGACACAGTAATACATTTTTTTGTTTTGAATATAGTAAAATACAACAGAACAAGACAGAACAAAACCAATTGAGAGAATGCAGTGAATTTGGTACAGAACTACAGAGCAGGATACCGGGATAGCAGTAATAGGTACCATAGTATATCCCATTGTCTTCCCAATAGTTGTCCATTCAATTAAGTATAGAAAAATCAAACCAAAACCAGAACATTATAAAACCAATTAAAAGAGAATGTTGAATATAGCAAAACAATTAATCAAAACAAAACACTGAAAACATTATTTGCTTTCAAAAAGATGACAAAAGGAAATCCCCCATATTTGGTATATTGCATATGGTCATCCACCCAGGAGATGCTACCTCTGGCTCACATTTGCTAATGGGGAGGGAGCGAGATGAGATATTTGATTGTCAGTCACATGCTGGTAGGCTCACAAGAAATGCTGATTTGTTCTCTTCCTGTCTCATGCCAGGGCCACTTCCTGGCTCACTCCAGGCCCAGGAATAGTGGCAAATTGCTTTCTTGCTCAGCTGTTTAAGTTCTACCATGACTGGATCTCAGGAGATGCTGACTGGTTCTCTTCCTGGCTCGCCTGCCACTAGCTTGAGCCATGGCTGCTTAACAGGAAGGTGGGAGTGTTGCTTTCTTATTCTGCACCCTTTAGTTCCACCATGGCTGGATCTTGGGAGATGCTGACTGGTTCTATCCCTGGCTTTCCCACATCTGGCACATGCCACTGACACTATAATCTTGTTCATGATTGTCATGGATATTATTTCTGTTTTTCCACATTTAATATGATACCAGCTGTGGGTCTTTAAGCAGTGTAAGATACTGCCATTATAAGCCTATTTTCATCAGGGTTTTTTTATGAGATATTTTGGATTTTATGAAAGGTTTTTTTCTGTATCTATTTGGGTGAAATTGTGAGTTTTATCCATGTTTTTGTTGCTTTGATATGCTTCCCTTTATGCAATATATTAAGTATGTTGAACCATCCATGAATTCCTGGAATGAAACCAACTTGGTCATGATGTATGATCTTGTCGAAGATTTATTTCTATTACATTTCAAATACAAAATGCTGCACAATGGTGTCATGTGTTTGGAAGCTGATTGTATTGAGGGTTAGTGTCTGTGCTTTATTAATTAGTGAATTTATCCATTGATGAGTTCAGTCACTGAAAATGTGATGTTGTGAAGTAAAGCCTTATTGGAGGTGGATCACTGGGACAATGACATACAAAACATATCCTTTTTATCAGATTTGTCTCTTCATCAACATGCTGTAAACAATGGGACCAACCAAGCCCATGACCCATTGGAACCCATATCTCACCACATCCTGCCACAGTTGATAAATATGGAACTACAGGGTTAAATGCTTTCCTGTTGGATTTTTAATCTTGCTTTGGTCCCAATCCTTTGTACTCTTCTTTTCATCATTTTTAGAATGGCAATATTTTTCTTGTGCCATTCTGTGTTTGAAGGATTAGGGTTTTTTATTTTTATTTATTACAGGCACTTAGAGTTAATATGACTTTTGCATTAGTGAAGACTTTGGACTTGGGTTTTTCAGCAGAATTGGAAGTGGCACAACTTTGAAAATTCTTTTCAATGGACTAAAAGCATTTTGCATAATATAATTGTGAGTCTATTGGGAGTCAGGGCGGATTGTTATGTTCTAGGTATAAGCCTTTCCCTAAGTCTTTATATGTTTGGAAGATGATTGAATTGTGGTTTAAAGTTAGTGCTACAAATATGAAAGGATTATCCACTGATGATGTAAGTAACTGAGTGTACTACTAAGAGGTGGAGTCCTACTTAAGGTGGATCACTGAGGAAGAAAATTGTAAGGTATATTCTTGTCTCTGCTTGTTCCCCTCTCAAGTCTGCTTCCTGATTGCCATGGATTAAACATCTTTCTTCTGACAACCCCTTGCACTATGGTATTTCTACCCTGGTGATAATTAATTATAGACCGGAAATATAAACCAAAGTAAACCACTTCTCCTTTAACTTGTTTGTATTTGGTATATTGTCCCAGTAAAGAAAAATATTATTAAGGTAGTTGTATTTTGTTTGTTAATCTTATTTAGGAGATGTATATTTCTGGTTATTAAAGCTACTGAATTGTAGTTTTATTTTATTTATTTATTTAATGTAAATTCATTACGTTGTTTAGTATCAGGGCAATGTTAGCCTTCAGGAATAGGTTTGATAGTGGTTCTTTCTACTCTATTTTATGGAAATAATTGAGGAGAGCTTGAATCAGATATTTTTTGACAATCTTGGAAAATATTCTGCTTTGAGTCCATCAAAACATGTATCTTTTTTACTTGGTAGAAAGTATGTGTAGGACAGCAAATCACTGCAATTACTGCATGGGTTTTATGTTCTATACAGAGGTTTTTTTTATTTTCTCTTTGTTCAATTTTGGTAATTCAAATATATGTAAGAGTGGATCTATTTTTTCCGGGTTCTCCAATTTATAGGAATATGCTTTTCAATAATATATTTAATCTTCTAAATTTGAGTCATATCCATTGTGAGTTTTTTGTTTTTTAGCTTCTTCTTTTTTATTTTAAAAAAGCAAAAGATAAAAAGATATAAATAATACAGAATTTCAAAAAATAGTAAGAAATCAACACTAGTTAACATATTGCATATTGATACATTAGAAGTAACTGTGAAAGATATAAGATATAGGCATAAAAATAACAATTCAAAGACTACCTTTTGATGAACTAATAAAGAATTGGCAGTATAGTTATCTTGTACACATAACCTATATACAGATATATATATATATATACCTACATACATATAATCTTCCATTACTCCATTAATCTTGCCCCCTGACCCAGTTGTTCTTTCTGAGTACTTGATCTCCCTTTTATTATTACAATATCTACTGTACCTTTTGGACCATATACTCTTTAAATTTTTTATTATTATCATTTATTTTTACACTAGGCAGACAATACAATATTTACAAATGTGAGTCTGATTTGTTCACTTATGATTATATTCTCAAGATGCCTCAATTTCCCCCACAAAAGCCTCAAGAGGATCATTTTTTATAGCTGAGAAATAGTCTATTGTATAACACTACCAGATCTTTTTAACCATTCTGTGGTTGGGGGCATTTTGATTGTTCCCAAGACTTAACGATTGCAAATTGTGCTGCTATAAATAAGGCTGAACATATATCACTGTGACATAACAATTTCAATATTCCTACCCAGAAGGAGAGAATAGGTAGATTAAATGGGACTTTCAGTCTTAGTTTTTCAGGATCTCTATACTAATCTCTATACTAATTCTCACAGTGGCTGTCTACAATCCCACTAAACTAAAGTCAAAATGGATCAAAGATCTAAATATTAAAATAGAAGCACTAAATCTACTGCAAGACAGGAAAGATAGAAACTTTGCAGACATAGGGATAAACAAAGTATTCATGAACAAAACACAACTGCACAGGAAGTCCTTCAAAGAATCAACAACTGGAATCTCTTCTTATCAAAAGATTTTGAAGTTCCACTTTGAAAGAAATCACCAACAGAGTGAAAAGAAAACCCATAGGATAGGAAAGAAATTTTGCCAGCCATCCCTCAAACAAAGGACTTATATCTAGAACATAAAAAGTATTGAAAAACATCAGGACCCCAAAGTTCAAAGATCCAATCCAAAAATGGTCATCTAGGTCTCCTCTGGGCCCCAATGGATTTTAGGAATGATTTCTCTAGATCTGTGAGATATGAAAATGATAATTTGAATGGAATTGCATTAAATCTGTATAGGAAATTTGGGAGAATGGCCATTTTCACAATGTTTGTTCTTTCTATCCATGAACAATAAATGGCTTTCCATGTTTAGAAATCCTCTAGTATTTCCTTTTTTAGAGTGGTATAGTTATCTGCATATAAGTGTACTTACGTCCTTTGTTAGTTTGATTGCTAAATATCTCATTTCTTTGAATGCTATTGTGAAAGGTATTATTTCCATAATTGGTCTTTCAGTAATTTTGTTGTTTGTGTAGAGAAATGCTATTGATATCTGAGTTTTGAATTTGTATCCAGCTACACTACTGAATTTGCTTCTTCAATTGAGTAGTCTTTTATCAGCTTTTTAGGGTCTTCTATGTAGAATATCATGTCATCTGCAAATAGCAATGATTTAGCTTTTTTCTTTCCTCTCTGCATTCTTTTATTTCTCTCTCTCTTGTACTTCTCAAAGCAAAAATTTGAGTTTTTGTCCATTTAGTATTATGTTGGTTGCTGATTTGTCATAGATGGCTTTTATCAGATTGATATAAATACCATTTTTTCTGAGTTTCTGTATAGTTTATATTATGAAATGTTGGACTTCATCAACAACTTTTTCTGCATCTGTAGATATGATCATGTGATTTTTGTTTTGGCTATGTTGATGCAGTGTATTACACTTATTGATTTTCATATATTAAACCATCCCTGCATTCCTGGGATTAATGCCACTTCTTCATTATGCATAATCTTCTTGCTGATTGATGGCATTATACTTGCCATATTTTATTGAGAATCTGCATCAATGTTCATTAGAGAGCTTAGCCTATAGTTCTCATTTTTGATTTGGTCTATCACTGGTTTTGGTGTCAGAACAATGCTTGCTTCCAGGAATGACTTAGCAAAAATTGGTTCCCTTTCAATTTCATTGAGGAGTTTTAGGGGTATTAGCATTAAATCTCTAAGTTTCTTGTAGAATTCAGCCATGAATCCATCAGGACCTGAGATTTTCTATGTTGGTAAGAGTTTAATTGCCTTTTCAATTTTAGTAGCTGATATTTGGTTATTCAAAATTATTATATCTTCATGATTCAGCTTTGGTAATTTTTACATTTCTAGGTATTTTACTACTTCCTCTGTATTTTGCATCCTATGTGACTAAAGATTTTTTAAAGTAGATATTCATGATCCTCTGAATTTCTATGGCAACTGTAGTAACTTCATCCTTTTCATTCCTAATTGCATGAAATTGAGAACCAGCTCTTTCATTCATTAGTTCTTTGTATTGTTTTTATAGTGTCAATACCATGAATTTCTGTGCTTTATAATTTATCTTTATAATTTATCTTTATCTTTTATAATTTTATTCTTTATAATTTATTCTTTTCTGTGAGCTTTGAGCTTCACTTGCTCTTCTTTTCCAAATGCTTGAAGTAAGCCTTGGGTTGTTTATTTGTGCTCATTCTGTTTTTCTGATGTGGCAATTCATTGACATATATTTCCTTCCACTTTCATTGCATTCCACAAGTTTCAGTAGTTTGTAATTGCACTTTTATTGAATTTTAAATATTGTTTATTTTTTTCTTTATTTTATCTGTAACTTATTGGTTGTTCACAATGTTGTTATTTAATTTCCATGCATTTATGAATTGAAGTTTTGTAGTTTCTTTTGTTATTAATTTTCAATTTTGGCTCACTATGATATGATAATAGCATGGGATAATTTCAATCCCTTTGCATTTACTTAAGCATGTTCAATGGGCTAATATATCATCTACTTTAGAGAATGTACCATGTGCAACTGAGAAGCATATGTATTCTTATGTGGTTTGGTGGAACACTCTGTAAAGATCTATGAAGTTCATTTGTTCACAGGTGTGATTCACTGCTGTTATTTCTTTGCAGAATTTTTATCTAGTTGATCTATCTCTTTGTGATAATGGGCTATCAAGATCCCCTCTTAAAACTGTGTTACTGCACATTGGGTATTCCTTTTTTAAAAATTTTTTTTATTTTATATAAAGAGAAGAAAGAAAAAAACAAAACAAAACAGAATACAGGGTAGCAACAATACAGAATTCCAAGGAAAAAAGGAAAAGAACAACAACAAAAAAACTAAGAGATTATTACTTGGCAAATTACATACTGACTCCTTGGAAATAGTTGTTCAAATTATAAAGTTAAAACATGTAAAGTAGACATTCAAACAGTGAGTCTGTTAACAGTTCTGTTCCACAATCTGACAAAAAATACAGCAATATGGTCATCCATCTTACCCACTCAAATATACATTCAATTATATCAAAAGGGTAAAATTAAACACAACAAAACAGAACAAAGTGGATCACAAGAAAGCAATGTAAGGGACATAAATTCCAAAACTAGACAATTGGAGATATTCACTCTCTATCATATTGACTCTTGTTGTCTTCCAAATAGTTGTCCATATTGTCACATACAGGGAATTCACATGAAACAACATAGTATGGAATTGATCTGAGCAGGACAAGGAGGGTGTTTCAGGTCTTCAAGACCAGACAATAGGGAAGCCAAGAATGGCTGTCATAGTGTCTCTCATTCTCCTCAAAATAGCTGTCCATACTTTCATGTGTGTTGAACTTAAACAAAACAAGCTAAAATCACTTTGAACAAAGAATCATAGTTTTGCTTGATTTCACATCATGACATTATGGAATCAGCATTGGGTGCTGTAGTGTCTCTTTTTCTTCAAAGTAGTTGTTCATTTCAACATGTGTTACACAGTTGATTCTTGTAAACTGTTTATAAGCTCTACACATGCATGAGTCTCTAAATGTATATCTATCTTTTCTGTATTAGAGGTAAAAACAAAACAAAGCAAGATAAAACAAAACAATTCCTAGAAAAGCATGAAGCAAAAAAGTCATATATAACCACAATAAAAGATGATCTACAATGGTTACCATGATATTTCAGCAGTATATAACAACATTAATAAAAACAAAGCATTGGGGACATTATAAGATTTCAAAAGCAAGAAATAATCAAACCAGAGTGGGTATCTTAACGAATCTTGTCATCTTCAGTGTAGTTGCCTATACTCTTTGACTTGATGCTATCAATCATAACAGATTTAAATAAAATCAGTCAATATAAAGTAGCAATCTAACAACCCAGATTCAAATAAGGTCAGTCATAATAAGACAGTATAAGTTATAAAGGGCTTCATATTAAGTTGATAGGATATTAGGGATGATTACTGTCATGGTTTATGTCGGTGGCCCCCAGGCCTCATGTATTTGCATTGTACCTTTGTGACTGGTTCATTGTCTAGTGCTTGGATTGATGGTGTCATTGCTACACCCTCCTAGGGAGTGGAGCCAGGATGTGATGTAATGGCAGGAAGGTGTGTCTCTCTCTCTTGCTGGTTTCTGCCTTGCTGTTTGCAGCCGCCATGAACTGTGGCCCTGCCATGCCACTCTGCCTTGGAGCCAGCTGAGTATGGACTGAAACCTCCAAAAACTGTAAGAAATAAACCTTTCCTTTCCCAACGTTGGGCATCAGGTATTTTGACTCAGCAATAAGTAAAAAGTAACTAAGACAATTACCATAATAT
>PVJX010038257.1:0-16433 GCA_004027295.1 Dolichotis patagonum
AAAAAAAAAACCATTTTAAAAGGGGGTGGGAAAAGGCCCTGGGTTCAATCCCAGTACTACCAAAAAATAAATAAAAACATAAAAAAGATCCTGACACCTTCCTGAGCACCGCTGCCTTGACCCTGCTGTGTCACAACCTCAAAGACGGGATGGCACTGACCCTCTGGTGCATACTGTCACTCTGGACCGTGTGGGCCGTCCCCCCGGCCACCCACAGGCTTCTCGGGTCCTGATCCTGCTGTGCCCCCACCTGCACCCCGCTCAAGGCACTGCTGTGCTGACCCGTGGTGGCCTCGGTCTCCATGCGATGCCGCAGGTATTGCGGGTCACAGGTGCTGTTCTGGGAAATGTGACTTCCGATGAGCAGGTGGCTGTGTCTTTTGGGGTCTCACTAGAGCTGAGACTGGGACCTGGCGAGAGCTAAGCCCTGACTTTGACCGGGCTCTCCACCCTTCTGTCCTGTTTTGGAGTAGCGGTGCAGTGGCTGGGGATCAAGTGACATGTAAGGCAGTGCAGACTTAAGTTGAGCGACACCAACGAGTTGGACAAAGCTGTCTCCTGCTGATTTGTGTGTCCCACAGATACCTTCGAGATACATGGGGGAGCGGGGCAGCAGCAGCAGGTGGAGGCAAGTAAGTACTCAGTCACCCGTTGTCACAGATGATGGTAGGCAGACACGGACCAGGAGAGATGCTGACAGGCGGGGCTTTGGATTGCAGGTGGGTCCCCAAGGAAATGCTTAAAGCTGGAGCTGAAAAGCGCAAGAAGGCTAGTTTGGCAAAGGGCTCAAGAAGAGCTTCCAGGGGGAGTCAACCCTGGGAGCGAAGACCTTAAGGCAGGAAATGATGGGGGAGGGAGGAGGGCTTGGAGAGGAGACTGGAGGCCCAGGCAGGCCCTTGCGGAGCTGCACATGGGAAGAGGGCGTGATACTCTGACCAGTGGGGAGCAGGAGGATTTACATTCCCCACAGGATCTCCCAGGAGGGGCAGGCAGCACCAGGCTCCGTGGGTTGGATGTGGCTGGGGTGGAGCAGGTTTCAGAAATCTTTGCAAGAAACTAGAATGTTCCAGCACAGGGAGCAGCTTGGGGTGGGAGTTCTGTGGCCTTGTAAGGACGGTGGTACCCAGACAGCCCGGGGCTGTTTCCTGTGAGGAGAACCAGCCTAGTGACATGTTCCCTGGGGCTGGACTAGGTTGGACCCCGCTGATAGAATTCCAGTTTTGGTTTGTGACGTCTGTCCAACTTGGGTTTGTTTTGTTTTTTTTTTTGAAGTCTTCCTGAGGGCAAGAGAGAGAGATAGAGCTGCAGGCCCAGCTGGAAAAGCCTGGACTGGGAAAGGACCCACCACGCCCTGGGCCTCTGATCCCTTAGTGTCAGCACTGACTGCAGAGAAGAGGAGGGCAAGGCTCTCTCTTACAGATCCAGAGCCTGGAGGCATTTGAGGGCGTTGGATTTGGTTTTTGGTTCCTATCTTACTGGTTTGAGAATGGGGAGGGGATGTTGTTTGCAAAGAGTTAATATAATTACAGTCCCAAGCGTATTAGCTTGGAAAAATTTGGGTGGGTTGTTCTTACAAAAAAATAAGCCAGGACTCAAGGGTCATGCGGTATCTTCTTCTGTAGTGATTTGTTGGCTATTTAAAACCTACTGGAGTTTTGTAATTCTCTAGGTAGTTACTTGGGTTTGGGGCATGTTAGGGAAAGTTAGAAGCCGAACAAACCCTTGGCAAATTTTTCAAAAGGTACAGCCAACTGTCAAAGGAGGATCAGTTCAGCAGGTGAGGGACAGGGAGAGGAAAGAGACCATTGACTTCCTTGCCACCCAAGAGCATCTGTGAGATGAGTCATGGCAGGAAATGAGCAGGATGCCAGAGCTCCAAACAGGCCTGGCCTTTTTTATCAAAGCAATTCTGTTTTGTCTTGTTTTGTTTGGTTTGGTTTTTGGTTTTTGAGACAGGGCTGGCCTTGAATGCATAGCTGTCCTCCTGCCTCAGCCTCCGGCCTGCTGGGATTTCAGGCATGTGCCATCATGCCTGGCTTATCTCAGTAGTTTTTAAAAGACAATGGTCAAGTTTGTGGGACACCATCCAGGTGTCTGTCCCTTTATGTCCAAGGGACACAAGTTCCAGGGCAACAAAATCAGAGGTGCTCAAGGTCCTTACATAAAATGGTGCCATGGTCGCATAGGACCCACGCACATCTTAAGCCTTTAGGGACCATCTCTAGATTACTCCTCATGACATCAAGAGACAAAGCGAACGGCGTCTGAGTGGTCGATGTCGTGCGTGGCTCAGGGATGGTGACAGGAAGTCTGCTCAGCAGCGTGCAGAGGCCCTGGTCAGGGCCTGACTGTTTCTGGTCTGCAGGTTAACTCGTGTGCCCGCCGTTTATCCTGGGAAGGGGGCCTTGCTATCCTCGCTGTTCTCAGGGGGTTAACTGAGGCTTGGAAGGCTTGTCACTGGGCTGCGTGTGGAGTAAGGCCCGAGAAGGCGGCACCAGGCTTTGGCACCATTCTCTCCCCTTTGCCCCCACTTTCTGTCCCTGTCACAGCTCACTGTGCTCAGCCCTCAGGGGCAGCCTTCCCCACAGTGGAAATCAGGAGGTGTCTGAACCTTCCAGAAAATCAGAGGGTTTTTGAAAAATCAGAGGACACGAGTATAGACAAATGATGAGAAATGATGTAAATCTCTGCTTAGTGACCTATAAAGACAAATCATTGCATGTGAAACAAAAGTTACAGAGAGTTTATATAATATGCTGATTTCATACAATATAAGCCATAAAATATAGATAATAATTAACATATTCCTCCAAGATGCTATCTTACACATTAAAATGTTAATAGTGGCCACTTTATGATATTGAGGTTCCAGGGAACTCTGGATTTAACTCATGACCTAGTGCTTGCCAGGCAGGTGCTTATGCTGTTGAGCTAAATCCCCAGCCCTCCAGGGAACTCTGAACAAGGAACTTTATTCTGGAAAATGTCGAGTGGAGTGTATTGTATGCAGTGCATGGTGTATCAAGACCAAGCTAGCTTCTTCTCTACCCCAAAATTCTCCAGCCTGAGTTATTTTGATGGAATTCATGGATCACTTATCATTGTCATAAATGGTTTGGTTGAATTTTGCAGTTTGTTTGAATCACAGTGAAGATAAGTTGCAGATACTGTGATTAGTCGTGTCTCTTTAGACTGTTTTTGTTGTGTTTTTTTAGGCAGGGTGTCCCTGTGTAGTTCGGGCTGGCCTTGCACTTGCGGTGATCTTCCGCCTCAGTCTCCCGAGTGCCGATGTCCTGGAACTCTGCAGTTGACAGGTCACACCCACTTCCCAGCCAGCCTGCCACACTCTAATTTCCTGTCTTACCTCCCCGGCCTTGGCTGTCTAATTTCCAGTCCCTGGTCACATGCCCCTGGGGCCTTGTGCGGCTTCTTGCTGTCTCTGCTTCCTGCTTGCCCCAGTCCCTGGGGTCCGCTGTAGCATGGTGTCTCTTTCTCATCTCCAGATGGTTTTCCCCAGAGGAGCAGTCCTCTGGCAATGCCACTTGGTAAGGGCTGCTGCAGGGCGTGACCTGTGACCAGTGTGCCCCCTGTCTACTTCCCTAAGACAGTCCCCTCTCCTGTGCTCCTTCTGGGTGAGGAGAGGCAGCTGCGGCGGCCTTAAGCAACTGCTCCAGTCCGCTGAGCCAGACCCCTGAATGTCCGCCTCGGAACTCTGTCTGCAGAGGACAAGAATGAAGTCTTTAGGGAACTGTGCAAGTCTGTCTTTGAGAAACATGGTCATCTTTGCTTTTCTGTGGTTCCTGTTGCCCACTGTCCACCCCTGCCTGAAAATATCAAGTGGAGAGGAGTAAAGAAAAACAATTCATGTTTTAATAATTCTTCATGCAGTGTATTGTTGTAACTGTTTTACTTTAGTATTAGTTACTATTCTTAATTTTGCTGTGCCTGATTAATGAATTACACTTTATCATAGCGGGCTATGGGTAGGATAAAGCACCATGTCTGCCGGGTTTGATACTGACCACGGCTCCTGGCACCCACTGTGGACAAAGGGGATGACTGTGTTCTATTTGCATAGATGTGATTTTGATTATTTTGAAGAAAAAAGAACCTAGTGCCTAGGAAACCAGGGTCAACATGGATTGGAGAATGTGTGTTCAAAATATCAGAAATGAGAGGCCAGGAGGAGGGAGGAAGAGGGAAAAGCAGGAAGGGCAGGTGGCCCCCCACATCCCTGTGTATTTGTGCTCAAATGTCTTACATATATTTTCTTCTATATTTTGAGGTATTTTTAATAGGAAAAAATATGAAAAGACATGAGACATGCAAAGTATGCCATGTAAAGGAAGTTGAAAGGCCAGAGCTGTTTAGAATTCACATGGGACCAGCACAAGGTTGATGCTAGTGTGGGATATTGATTTTGCGATTGTCACAAAAGCTAAAATTTCAACTCTTTCTGCTGATCAGCACACAGGTCTCATCTTTTAGGCTAACAAGGGCAACAGCTCTTGCCAGTCAGAACTGTAACTGTCTCCAGCAGTCTTCCAGCTGCAAAAGCTTCTGCTGCAGCCCGAGTCCACTCAGAAGCCATCTAACGTAGTAGTAATTTAGATAAGGACCCAGCGTCACTCTAGAATCTTCTAAAAACGCGTGGCTTTCTCTCAGGGAGGAGGTAGCATCCTATTGGCTGAAGATGTCACTTGAATAAGCTTTCAAAGAGGTCTGGCAGTCACTGGGAGTCTTCTTCCCTCCCTGTCACTTGAGGCTGACAAAGAGGAAGAGGCATTTCCTTTACATCCTTTAAATTGTGACTAATAAAGGCTAATATGTCCAGAAGAGGGGAGGCATCTAACTGTGCATTTTATTCCTGGGTGAGCACAGAACTGTTTCCAGAATGGCCCGCAAAGCTGGACGGAGCTGCCCTGGCTGTTAGCAGCCAGCAGATTCGACAGCTGCAGAAATTGATGCAGAGCTCTCGTCTGCTCCATGAGTTATCAGGTGACAGTCGTAAATGTCAGTGGCCTTAACCGTCATGCTTGGGCTTTGATGCACATCCATAGCATCCAGGCTACATGGCGCGTGAGCGCCTCTGGGCTCGGCTCTTACCGTGCCCTGGACAGAGGCGCCTCTGCCCGGGCCTTTCGGGGTCTTTGGATCACAGGATGGTCCTTGAGTGACATCTTTTTGTGCTAGAAGACTCTGGTGTTGGAACCAGTTTCCTCTCCACTTATAAGGCCTGGTTACTTAGTAAACGAATGTGCTGCCTAACCAGTCCTTTCAAGTGCTCGTTTTAGAGCTAGTGTTTCATGCCATCTCCAGGGGTGACAGAAAAATCAAAGAGAGTGCGAATGTGACCATGTGGAGAACACAGGCTTTGCGATCCATCAGAATGTTGAGATGTGGGTCATAACCAGGGGCCTGCGTGTCCCAGTTGTTATTGGCACAACTGTCGGCAGATAACCCACATTCTCTAAGTCACAGTAAAGCACCGATAATAATGGCCATTACCCCAGTTTCACCAGGTTAGGTGGGGGTGGCCTCTGAGAAAATCTTTGAAGACTGCAGTGCAAAGCAGGAAAAGCTCACTGAGAAGAAACACACCCACCTCAAGGGTACAAAGCAGTGGTCCTTGCTTTATTCACAGATGTGCAGCCAGCAGCACAGCCCCGTGGAAAGCATTTTCACGGTCTCACAGAGCAGTCCACGCCCCTGAGCTACTGCTTCCCTACCCCCCTCACTTTACCAATTTTACTTCGTGTTTATTTTTAAATTAAATTAAGTAGAAATGAGATCGTTTGGGAATGGCAGTAAAGTCCTATTTCCTGCACAGCGTATCTCCGTAGGGCTTTCTAGTCAGTGCGCTCCGCGCGTCGGCAGGAGAGGGGTGGTAAGCTGAGGGATACAGATGGCCCGACTCTGGAGAGCACGGAGCCCAGGCTGCTTCTGTTTCGGGAAGCAGAGTGAACAGATGAGCCCTCGCTCTTGCTGCTGAAGTCAGGTCATAAAGGCGGGATGGGCAGTGGGAAGCTGGCAGGGAAGGAGTAAGTCAAGGGGCAGAGAGGGTGGGTAGGGAGGGCATCGCTGTGGTCCAGAAATAGCTGGCCTTCCCCTAGGTTTGTAGACGTGGATTTGACGTCATATGGCAGAGCGGGGAGAGAAAGAGGGAGGGAAGGAAGGGCACCTCTGTCTTCCATAGTATTGTAATCCCAAATAGTGAGTACGGTAATCCAAGTACTGTAATCCCTTTTCCAGTCTTCCTCACAATCCAAAAAGTTATATTTGTAACCCATTGCAATGTAATTGGAATTCCAGTGAGTTAATTCCAATCTACCACCTCACATGCAAACCACAGGAGAGTAAAGACACCAAGACATATTCAAAGTTACGGGCAGCCGAGGGGTCCTAAGTCCCATCCAGGTGAGGATGTGCGGACAAAGGCCCCGATCCAAGGCCTTTCCCAGAATTTATTATCTCGTGAAGAAGGGAGTGACCTGAGGATGCGTGACAGTGAGGACAGTAACCTGAGCTGACTAGCCAGACAGGGAGAAAAGCATCTTTGCAAAATGCAGGGAGAATGACATGGAGAAGGATCAATCTGCATAATTCAATTAAGGTGGCATTTGAATGGTTTAGGTTCAGTTTCTGATGTGTAAACTTTTGTGCCCTGGGGAGCTATAGGCTCTTGCTTTGAGGCTCATGCCAGCTGACATTGCCAGAGCTGAGTGGCTCTGCCATCCCACTGTGCTCATTTTTTACAGGAGCACTATGTGAGGAAACAGGAGACTGTCTGACGGCTTTAGGGACTGCATACCAGTACCTCAGCTGGCCTTATTTGCAATGCTGAGAGCTAATTGAAGAGAGGAGGACATACCATAGTCAGCTCTGTACATATCAGTGCAGGGAAATAAGCATTGAAATAGTCAAAGTCGCAGCAGTTGTTCTGCATTGGGGGGGGGTGCAAATTGTCTCCTACACGTGGGACTCACACATCAAGTGGCTGAATGTGGTGTTGAGAGGAAGGACTCACCCTCACCCCTTTCTGTTGCAGGTCGCCAGATCCCGCCCTTGGACCCCCACGAGAAGGGCAACAACGGAGTGATCTGCATGCACGGTGGGAAGCCACCCTCGCAGGCCCGGCGGTGCTGCTGACCGGGTACCCAGGGCGCTGCCGCCACAGGAACCACAACCGCGCTCTGGGAGGGAGGTGCAGGCCGCTCCTGAGGCCGCGGCGGCGAGCGGGCAGGACGTGTCCCTGAGAGGGAGTGGAGAGACCTGGGGAAGCCTCACAGCTGCAGCGTGCCCTTTGGTGTGCCAATGCCAGCGGGTTGTGCTTGCTGGGTAACAGGTGCAGTTGCCTTTTCTGCTGAAAGCATTAGAACAGTGTTGGATTTGTCCACAAGTCTTGAGTACTGTCCTCCGAGTCCTGTGTCACCTGGCCAGCTTCCAGGAACTTCTTCTGTGTCGTGCCTGCCTTACTGACTGGCCTTCACCAAAAGGCGAATTTAATATAGAAGGTTAGATTTCTGCTGGTTTGGGAAGTAAGCCTTTATTTATTACTGTTCTGAGAGAAGCCAAGAGGCATAACTGGACCACCATTCAAGCTACTATGCTTTTGCGCTGCTACGAAGGAGGAGAAAAAATGTCAGAAAAATGTAGCCGCCACCTCCCTTTCAATTTAATTGGTGATCTCTTTTCTAAGTTTTGGTCAGATATAAGCAAATGGATTTAATCATACCACAGTACTGCATATAGCTCTGCGATCCCGAGACCCGGTTTGAAAGTGCTGGCTAAGTCATCACAATGTAGGCAGGGCTAGCTGGAGCGTATAAACATCAGAGGATCGTCCCGCACACATCACCCGCATGGTAATAAACTCCTGCTCTCTTAGGGGTGGTCAGAATTATTTCCTAAGAGCATACCATGGTGTCATGTCTCGGGGAAAAATTGGCCGGAAATGCTTTGAGTCTAAATTCAAGTAATTATAGTAACTAACCATAGGTTATAGCAAAGCCAGCCAGAGAAAAAGGTGCCACTTTAAAACTCTAGGCCCCCAAGAACTATGAAATTGGGGGAAGCATTTTCAACATTGTTGGGCTTGGAGAAAGGACAAGCAAAGAGCCACCAGTGTGACCTTCCAAGGGCCTAAGGGTGGGCGCCAAGGAAGACTTTCCTGTTCAGATTTCCTACGGCTCAGCTAAAGATGTCTGAATATCCAAGAGAGACAGGAAAGAAAGAGAGGAAGAAAAGTTATTTCCACCAAAAATGCAAATCCTGTCACCACTCTGGCTTTCATAAGAGCTTAGGATTAAGCAGAATCCAGGCTTTGGCTGGGCCAGCACATGGCCACAGAATGCCTTGTGGTACAGTACACCCGGCAGTGCCAGCTGGTACCTTCTTCACTGTGAGCATTCCAAGGTCAGCGAACCTTAGTGGTTAGTGGACAGCCTGCCACGTGAAGGCCAGAAAGGAGGCCATGAGCTGGTTCGGGGCCTTGAGCTGTCTGTGACTCAGTATGAGCTGGTGTTGTGGGAGCTGGTGCCACCAAGGTCTCACTGGCAAGACAGAGTCATGGCATCTGCAGGAAAGCAGGGGCGCCTGGAGGGCCTGGGACCAGGTTTTCACCTTCTCTACATTGATGAGGATCAGTGAAATGGGGCCAGGTTCTTGTCACACATTTATGTTTTTCAACTCAAGGATGAGCTGTCAATTTGAGTTCTTATGGCTTTGCCCAACTTTGCAGAGGTGATTGACAGACTTAGAATATGAAGGCCAGGGGCCGGGGATTTAGCTCAGTGGCTTAAGCGCCTGCCTGGTAAGCGTGAGGTCATGAGTTCAATCCTCGGTACCAAAAAACAAAAAAGAATATGAAGGCCAGAAAACAACTTGGTTTCAAGAGTGTCACTTGGCTCCCCCAGACAGATACCCCAAAACCAGCTAGCGAGTGGCATTTGGATGTCTTGGCAGGGCCTTCACAGGGATTATCAGAGTTCTTTTCTATACTGCCAACATTCCTGCCTGACGTGCTTTTGTGTCAGGCCCAGAAATAAAGAGACCTCTTGCTAAGGGGAGAAAATTGAACGCTGAAGTGACCTCCTTGCCGGTGACATACAGGCCTGTTTCTGCCTTTCCTTGGGCAGCTTTCCCTGAGCACCTGGGTTTCTCTCAGCCAAGAGCTCACATTTCTGAGCTGAGACAGGTCACACCCCAGCAGAGAGTAAGGTGGCTTTGACTGTGATAGCTGTGGTTGTGTTTTGTATACAGTGTCCAGTCTTAACCACACGTAGGGATCCACCCACTAATGAGCCCCTGGTTGTGTTTCAGAAGCGCACGGGGGAGGGAGGAGCCAAACCGCTGTCTTACCATTCCGTGTTGCCTTAGCTACTGAAGCCAATCAGAAGACCAAATATGTGCATCATCACCGCTCAGAGCAACTGGCAAGGAAAGTGGGTGGGACTCGGGCCCACGAGTCTTCTCGTGGACCTGAATCTCCTCCAAAGACAGAAGCTTGGGCCTTGTCCATGTTGAGGCCTCCTACCCTTTCTTCTTTTGGGTTGGAATTACTTTCTTGCTATTCTAAGCATTGATCCACGACCACGTAACAGTATATAGTGCCTGGAAATCACGGCTGCTCCAAAATGTTGAGTATTTTCACGTAATAGAACATCCTGGCATCATTTCCCAGTACTAGCGCTTCTTCCCTGTCATGTGGGGATGTGTGTGTGTGTACGTGTGTAAATATGACTCTGCTGGTTACACTGACGTGTAATCCATTTCAGACTGGCCATGTTCTGTGGGAAAAGCATGGGTTCTCGGAGGAACTGCTTCTCGGGGCAACGCCCTAGACCTGGGAGTGGGTTGTGCAAACCTTTTACGTATGTACAGTATTGACTTGGCATTTACGGCTTGAAATGGCACATTAGGGTGCTGACTATGACGTTGCCTTGCAGACTAACAAGTTGAAGACCTAGAGCTAAGTTCTATCCTATAACATGGGCTGTGCCCTAGTGGAAACTAGTGCCTTTAGTGAGGGGGTTTGGGTGGCAAGATACATAGCCTCTACAGCCGAGGACCGTGGCATGTGGTGGCTGAGCAGAGCGCCTGTGTGTGGGCTCCTCCACCGCTGGCTTTGCCACACCTGGCAAGGTGTGCGGTGAGCAAGGGCCCAGGGCTGCGCTCAGACCTCGCGGGAGGCTAGACCACCCTTCACCGTCATCCAGTGACCCAGTGGCAGTGCTGGCTCTGTGTGCAGACTGCCACCTTTCCTGGTGCTCTGTAAAGGGTTTCTGGCTGGGCTGGCCCCAGTGCTTGTATTTAGAAGATGCCTCTGCAGACACCCAGGACCTTTGTACCTTGTATTTTATTCTATAGTAGAACACTTCCCTCAGCAATGACCATTTGTATCTACTGTTTTTGTTTTAACACACACTGATTCATATTAATAAATGTTTTAAATTTTACCAAGTTTGTCTTTCTTATTATAATGTTGGTAGAACAATTTTTTAGAACTTGCAGTCAATTTGGATTAGAGTGGTAAATCTCCAGAGAAACATATGTATGTGTGCAAAGGAAGAAGTGTGACATGCTCGCTGACACAGTTTGCAATAGCAAAATGTTGCCCACTAAGGAAATAACTGTGGTACAGGTACACAGTGAGAGCTGTGGGGTAATTAGAATGAACACACCATTTGAAATGCATCATTATGCACCTCAGAAGCAAAGACGGAATGCAAGACGGTCATCCCTCTCCCCGGGAACCCGTGCTCATGGTGGCTTCTGTAGCTGTTAGGCAGCTTTCTTGCTTCTGGCACAAAACACCCCATGCCTGCTACTTGAAGGAGGAAAGGTTTCATTTGGCTTATGGTTTCTGAAGGTTCATTCAATGGTCTTCTATCCACAAGACAGAAACATCATAGCGAAAGGGTGCGGCAGAGCAAAGATGCTAAGCTCATGGTGGCAAGAAAGCCGTGAGAGGAAGAGCATCACAGAGGAGGGGACCAGGCATAGACCTCAAAGTCACACTTCCATGACCCACCAGAAGTGTGCTTTACTGTTCCCCTAAGCAGCTGGGTCTCAGAAAACAGGAGCAACCAGGCACCAGTGTGAATCAGTTTAGGCAACTGGGAAACAGCTGGAAAGATTCTCATTTAGGCGCAGTGTCCAGGGGTGACTGCTGGGACCCTGGCAAAGAGGGACATGGGACTGTGCTCCCAGCCCGCCCCTCTGGGTCCCTGCAGGAAGGGACTGAGCTCGAGGGAGTGATGCAGGTGCATCTGTGGGGGGAATCCAGTCTGCACCCACACCCCATGCTGAGGGAGGTGGTGTGGCAGTGTCCACAGAGAGCTGGGCCGGCAAGGACAGGGTACAGACTGTCCCCTGTCCTGCATTTGTGATGCGGGTTTCATACAGGTTTCAATTTATAATTACAAAAGAATATATATTCACAATAGAAATATGAGAAGACAGATAAGAAAATTTTAAAAAAGGAAACAAAAATGACTCATGGCTCCTGTCTTTCAGGGTCATTGCTGTTAATGCAGTGAATATTCTGTGTGGTTTTCTATTCACACATGCATTTTATTCAAACGAGGTAATTTTCAGGAAGAGCTATCTTGGTAGTCCTTTCTGTTGAAGAATGTTTCCCCGGGGGTTCCCCTGGAGAGGCTCACTGCACTGCGCCTGTGCCCGGATGGGGAGGAGTCTAGGGCAGGGTCTTCACCCTTTAACCCTTCTATTTCCCCTCCTTCAGCCGCAAGCCTTCCTGGCTGGCACTTGGGCAGAGAACTCAGTGTTTATCCTACTGTGGACTTTTATTCCTGAATTCTGGCTAAGTCCTTAGACTTAACCTCCTGTCTTCAAAAGTAGCGAATAATGTTGTATTATGTATGGCCTTGTGACTATAGTGACGGGTTAGGGATAGACAGAGGCTGTCCCCTGAAGGCCTCATGTGGTCACAGGGCTTCAGAAAGGTGACTGAATCATGGGGGTGATGCAGCGTCTTTGCTGTGGAGTGGGATCTGGTATACAGGTGGGTCCAGGGGCTGTGACATGCTGGATGACTCTCTCTCCTGGCCCTTTGGTTCTCTCTCTGCTTCCTGACAGCCATGACGTGAGCAGCTTTCCTCTGTGCAGGCCCTGCCACTGCGTCATTTCTGTGTTTAAGCCTGCAGAACATGGACTGAGACTTCTGAATTAGGAGCCAGGATAGATCTCACCTTCTTCAAGGGCAGGTGTTGGGCATTGTGTCTCAGCAGTGAAAGCATGACTGAGGCAGTCTTCTCCCTTTCATTCGTACAGTCACAGGTAACCGCTAAAAATCAACAGTGAAGAATTCCAAGAAGCTAGCTGTGCACGGGGTGGCATTCCCACTGCACTTAGCTGTGCATTCCTTCTTCGGGCAAATCTGAGTTATCTGTAGGCATAGTAATGCCAAGCATTTGTTCATAAGTTTTTCACATCAAATCTTTTGCCATAATTTTTTCTGGCCTGAGGGTGGGGTAGTACTGGAAATCAAACTCAGGACCTCAAGCTTGCCAGGCAGGCACTGTGCCACTGACCCAAATCCCTGGCCCTGGCTGTAGTTGTTTTCACTACTTCTCTTGTCTCTACTTGGTAGTGGAATTGTCTTAGTTACTTTTCTCATTGCTGAGATGAAATAACTAACACCAAAGGTTAAAGGAGGAAAGGTTTATTTAGCTCACAGTTTATAGAGGTTTCAGTCTGTAATTGGCTGGTTATGAGGTGCGGTAGCTTTGCCATCAGCAGCAAGTGGAGAGGGAGACAGAGACAGAGACAGAGAGAGACTCTTGTGTCCCTTTTATTGTGTGCAGGTACCTGCCCTTTGGTGGTAATAGCGCTCATACCCATAATCCCTGTGCCATGAATCAGCCACAAACTCTAGAAGCCCACCTGCGTGATGACACGAGGCTTTGTGGGGGGACATCAAAACACAAACCATAACAGAGATGTAAAAAAATAAAAAAGATACAAGTTCAACTTCTTAAATTCCATTAATATCATCAATGTTCCCAAATATGTCACCAATAGAATAACTAAAATACTGTATTGCCATAAACATGTTAAGAATATACTTTGAGTATTTTCCGTGTGGAAGCATGCACACCCATAGCAGGGGTCAGCAGATTTTCCTGCAAAGGGCCAGACTGTAACTATGGTAGACTCCATAGTCCACTCAAATTGGTCAGAGCTGCTCACATCTGCTATTGCAGTACAGAGTAGCATTATGGGTGAACGTGTGTCCTCCCCAAATCCATATCCTGATGTCTTAACTTCCCATACCTCGGAAGGTGAGCCTTTCATGGGAATATGGTTGTCACAGACATAGTTAAGCTCCTCCTGGGTTGGCTGGGTCCCTAACCTAATAGGACCATTGTCTTTAGAAAGAGGGGTACAGATCCACGGGAACAGATCCACAGAGAAAATGGCCTTCTATGAACCGAGGAAAGAGAACAGGATAGACCCCTCCCTCATGGTCCTAAGGACACCCTGAGCTTGGATTTCCAGCCCCCACTGGGATGGACACAGTGACTTCTGTTGTGTACCCTGTTGTGGTGGACTATTACAGCTTTCCTAGTAAACTAATTGGTCAGTCACCCACACTGCATACACAGAGGGCCAGCTGGCTGTGGTGGTGGACGCCTGCAATCCCAGGAGGCCGAGGCAAGAGGCTCTCTTTGAGATTGAACCCAGCCTGGGATACATAGTGAGCGCAAGGCCAGCCTGAACAACATAGTGACACCCTGTCTCAAAAAACTAAAGCAAAACAAAAAACAAATGAACTCGTTAAGGTCTCCATAAGAATTTATTCTCAAACCAGGTGCTGGCTGATGGGTCATGGTTTACCAATCTCTGGTCCTGTAGGATCATTTTTAGTGACTCATCAGTGTCCCTTGGAATCGATGAACTGCAATTTATTTAAACAGTTTTCTACTGATGGATACAAAGGTTGCTTCTCATTATCTACTAGTATAACACTGTAACATTAAACATATTTATTTATAGATCATATTCTTAATTTTCTTCTCAGAATAAATTTCTAAACTCAAATTCCTAGATCTGTTGGTAGACATTTTAAAGACATTGGGTAGATGTTGCCAAAATACTTCAGAAAAGGTTCCAATTCATAACTACCAGGAAGACATTAAAATTCAACTTGATAGACGAAGAAGGTAATGGCATTAGTGCTTTAATTTGCATTTCTTTATGTTACGGCTTGTTTCTAGGTGTCCCTCAAAATCCTCATGTGCTCATAGGTGGAGCTTTTTGGGGGTGGCTGGATCTAAAGTCTGTGTGGATTAAAGGTGTGTGGTACTGGATTAGTCCCTAGTTGGATTAGCATAGTCCTGACTGTGGCTGAATGGGCTTATTAAAGAGGGAACCCTCACCCTAGGTATGGTGGCACCAACCAGTAGGCCTGTAGCCTGGATGGAATCTAAAGGGCCAGAATGAAGGAGGCAGGCCCGCTGTTTCTGCCTGCTCTTCCATGACTGTTTCTCCTCTGCCATCCCTCTGTCATGCCACCCTGCCTTGGATCCAGCTGGAATAAAATCTCTGCAAACGTGAGCTAAAATGAACCTTTCCTCCTTCAACTTGTAGTTGTTGAGTATTTTGTCCCAGAAATGAGAAAGAATTAAGACAGATTTTGGTACCCACAAAGCGGGGTCATTGCTGTGACTTTCTGGCCACGTGGTTCAGTCAAAGTAGAGGCAGAGCCCATGACAATGTCTCGCGCAAGTCAGTATCAAGGATCTGCACTGGGAAGGCCCAGTGGTCAGTGGGAGAAGCTAGAACGGCTGAACCAGGACAAAGGATCTGTGCCCGCAGCAGAAGGATCTGCACTGGAGCCAGGAAGTGACGCTCAAGGTAAGGACCAGAGCTCCCCCGAACAGAACCACAGCCACGCTCAGGCACAGAGAGGAGCTGAGCTTCCTCAGCGATCATGAGATCGGCTGCGTTCACGTCGGGAAAACCAGCGCGACAAGCTTCTCCGGGAGGACCAACAGCCACCACCGTCTTGAAAGGGTTTTATGAGTACAAAGCTGGCTCCTCCACCTGTTCTGGCTTCCCGTGCCTGGACATGCGCTTTCCCTCTTGATGTGTTCCACTGTTGTGCATCCATCCACCACGAACCCTGCCAGGGCAGAAAGGATACTGGTGCCATGGCCTTGGAGCTCCAGAACTGTGAGCTAAATAAGTCTCCTCTTTATAAAGTACTTAGCCTCAGATATTTTTCTGTAGTAGCAGAAAATGGACAGAAATAATCAATGAGTCATAAAGAGTAAGCTGGGGCTAGAGAATCCTCGAGGAAGATTCCAGAAGAGTAGTTTCATGTTATCCATGCTGGACCGGTCATTCAACAGAGTACAGCCCAGGGCAGCAGGACAGTGTGTGGGCCTTGGGACAGCCCCACCCTGGGTTTATGACTTGGAGTGAGCCACCTGATTTGTAAGGTGCTGATCATAATGGTATTTACCTCAGTGACTTGGTGTGCTTTAGGAAATAATGCCCAGGATTGTGTATCTATAGCCTTAGGCACAGTGTGGCCAAAAGCATGAGGCCACCTCAAAGCTCTCTGATATTGCTATTGGTAGTACTAATACAGGAAACCAACTGTACAGTGCTACCTGAATGTAATTTTGGTGTTAGCTTGCACAGGTTGGAAAACGTTAGAAGGTACAGTCTTCACTCAGAGGCTTCTATGAAGGAACAGGACTAAATGTAGAAAAGGAGCTGGAGATGGAAAATGCTCAGGCTGGAGCCCCAGAAAAACCACATACAGTATTGGACGCTCAAGAAGAAACACATGAAGGTGACCCCAATGGTAAGGGGGGAGGGAGGAGGGTGCCTATGGGCCCACTGTCTTGGGAAGTAGGTGGCAGTATTATGTGTATAAATGATGCATATGATCACACCCTGCTTAGCCTTCTGTTGGACGAAGTTATTTAAATTAACACATTGTTCATCAGACTTCATTTGTGATCTCTGAGAATGACATCACTCTGCTCTGGAGTAGATACTTTTTGTTTCTTTTGCATTTTTACTTTATTTATTTACTTTTTTGTTCAGAAAGCCCATTACAGGTTCCATCCAGCAATGTGCCTCTTCTAGTTCCAGAGTTCTTGGTCACAGCACAGGCCATGGAGAAGATGGCCTTTCTCCCTGTGGTGAGCAACACACTCCACATGTCCACAGAGGAGTCTGAGTTCCTACAGAAGAGCAGTGATGTCTCCAAGCTCCCAGAAAACAGCATGCATCACAAGAAAGGCAACATCTCTGGATCCTCAGCTGAAACCACACAGCCCAGGCATAGCAACACCCCTGAGCCCTTGGCAAAAACCACCCAGCCCAAACAGGGGAACACCCTCAAGTTTTCGGAGAAAATCATCCAGTTCAAAGAGGACGACATCCCCACATCC
>PVJX010038258.1:0-16477 GCA_004027295.1 Dolichotis patagonum
ACCATGGTATGGTCTTATCAATGCAATGTCATCTCTTTGCAGGAAGTTTCATTTCTTGAGTAGATAGTTCTTAATGCACGTGAGTTGACTGAGGTAGGGGAGTGCACTGGTACACAGAAAACAAGCTGTTTGACGCACTGTTTGGCTATGTTAAAGCCAAATGCTTTTCTTAGAGAAAGGGATTATTCAGTCAGTGGGCAGTCATGCTGGGTAAGACCCTGGAAATATCATAAATAGGAAATCAGATGTTCAATAAGGATAGGAATTTATAAAAAAAATTGCTTGAGCAGAGCTGGGAAGTATATTTTAAAAGATTCTTCTGTTTAACTTTCCACATTTACTAACATGCACTTCATAATAAAGAGTATATTATTCAGTTTTGCAATTTACACATAAAATGAAAACATTTTCACTAAGAAAGTAAAAATCTAAGGTCATCAAATAGCGATCGCAAGAAAAAGTTGACAAGCGATAAAATGGACATATATCACAGGAAACGAAGATGATGAAGCCATGTTAATTGCAAATAAAATAAACATTAAGAAAAACACTTATCCAAGACAAAAATACTTCTCATGTGATTGTAACAATAAGTCTGTATTTAAATTAACCTCTTAAGTAACTTCACACAAAAAAGTAAAATTTAGACAGTAGAAATTAATAAATTTCCCTTTGGTGTGAGATATTTAAATGTATTTTTGCTGACAAGTTATGGGGCAAAAGACTAGATACTAATAAGATTATAGGAAATTTGGCCCAAAAATGTAATCTCGATTTAATGGCAATATAAACAATCATGTTCCTAACAAAAGAAACATTCACTTTCTCTTAGTATTCATGTAATAATTGCAAATGAGTTACAAATCCATACAAAATTTGAAAATTGTGCAATGATGCAGTGTATGCTTGCTACATTATCTTGACAATGAATTAAAAACTAATAGCAAAATTAGTAAAGCTTCCTTAAAATGTATAAAAACTATTCAAATAATTACTCTCTGGAGCAAAGTTACCGTGATCTGTATTCATTTGCAATGGTTGTCATAACAAAATAGCATACAATGAGTCGCTCAAACATTAAGACATTAATTTTCTCCCAGTTTGGATAGCCAGATGTCCAAGATGGAAATACCTGTGAGTCTGGCTTATTCTGCATGATCACAATTAGACAAATATGATATATTTCTTTTTGTGATACAAACTATAATCTACCAAAACAAGTCTTTCATTTGATAAATTGATTAGAATTTCCTAGAAGCTTGTGACCTCAATTACAGTAACTATATTACGTAACAATTTCCCTACCTAAGACCTTTCAAATTGGAAAATGAGATGAGCTCAAAATGCTATCTTTTAAATAGATGTTGCTGTCACTAATCTTAACTGTTAACTTTATTGGCTTGAGAGATTAGTTACACTTCTGGGTGGGTGATAACTGTGGAGCCTTAGTGATTATGTCTGGCCTCTCACGTCCTTCTTCTCTAGTTTTATTCCAGTCTTTTCTGCATCCTGGCAGCTATCAAGTGAGCAGCTTTTGCCTTTCATTTCCTTCAGATATTTCTTCTCTGGATACAGGTGACCATAGACTCAGCTTTCTGAAACCATGAGCCACAGTAAATCTTTGTCAATATATAGTTCATTTTGATTCAGTAATTGGAAAGCTGATCAAAAGAACTATGAACTCAATTTTTCTTCTTTTATTGTGTCCTCCGATATAAATTATTTCCCTAGACAGTCTTTTAAATGTTCTCATTTTTATGGATAAGTAGGAATATATCTTTTGTTTGATAGCCGCATTGCCAACCCCTATATTGGAGGTCATTTTTTCTCTTATTTCTAATATAATAAACCGGAAATCAGAAAGAGGTCTTTCTTCCTTCCTTTTGTACATTTGTATTACATTCTGTTTTTCTCTTCATAACCTTTAGCTATTTTGAATAGAATATTACAGATAATAGGAACCCTTACAATTCATTGTTGAAATTGTTGACAAAGTTTCCTGATGCATCTTCTCACTAGTTGAACATTTCACATATGGCTCATGACAGCTTTGTACATGTTTACTCCTGTCACCAGTGCTTGGTGTCATAATTCTAAATTATGTACTGAGTGACCCAGATAACAATCACAGTTTAAGTATTTTTGTTTTCTGCTATTCAGTGATATATTACCACATCATAGTTTAACCATGCTCAGGATTTTGGCATTGATTTTGTCATCACTACCTTACTTTGAGATGATTATATCTAAATGTTGAACTTGATCACATCATCTTATCTTTTTCCAGATAATTTGTTTTTCCATATTTTCAAACATTTGATTGCCTCTTTGAGAAGTTGCCTTCATTGATTTTTCCGTCATCACTGAATAAGGTATCTCTTAAAATCTCTTAAATCCTCACTAGTTTTCTTCCTCTTGATCCAGTTTTCCAGTCCAAAGTTTTCTAAAAGCTGCCTTCATGGTGATCCTCAGCAAACTCTGCACTGTGACAAATCAGTGTGTTACCCTTCATGCCAGAATAATGGGCTTGTGTCCTAAGATGATGAAGAGTGAAATCACAGGTGGAGGAGGTAAATTGCAAGCAATCTTATCTAAAAGTTATCAAGGAAAGGAAAGAAAATATATGAATGCAAGAAAGCAGAGTTCCTGAGAGCTGAGAGGGAATTCTGAGTAAGATACATACAGCAGCTCAGCATCTGGAAGTTTTTAGTAAGTTTAGAAGGAAGCTCAGGCCATTTTGAATGCAATATGAGCTCTATTGTAGAAGAATACGTGCTTTATAGGGTCCAATCTGTATAGGGCTCCTGCAGGACCCATGAGCCCTTGAGTCAATGGCTTTGGATCATTCTCTAGGGAGGTCCTACAAGGACACCTGGCAGATGTTTTTCTCATTTTGTTTTGTTTTGTTTTGTTTTGTTTTGTTTTTTTAATATCCCTGGAGGTTACCAAATGATCAGACTCTGATTTTGGAGCCATTGTCCTCACTACCTAATAGATTCTAATTCCTGTTTCACTATTTTTTTTTTATTCTTACATCCACATCTTTTTTCTCTCAGTAGTACCACCAGTTACCTGCTTTCTACCTTGTCTACATTGTATTTAGTGTGCACCACCATTTTCCCTCTCCCTCAATGTTCCATTATTTATTACCCCTTTGTAATATTATTTTATGTTTTGCCTCTACATATTGAAATATAATGATATTATATTGGCATTGAAATATTATATAATTGATCTTGAGTTCTTCTCTCCTTACATTTTATATTTTATCAGTAACAATAGCCAAGTATGTTCACCCATTAATTAGTGCATAGTATGTGTCAGATGTTTCCAAGTCCTTTAAAATACTAACTTATTCAATTATATTTCTATTTTTCTCTGGTCAAATCCACCAATGTGAAATATTGTATATCTTGCCTGCAGTTGCCATCTGTATTGGACAGTTTTTTTTTCTGAAAATTAAATTGCTAAGACTCCACCAAAATTGGACCATTCACCAGTTCCCTATCATGGAGAATGGTCTTGATTTAATAAAGCAATGGATTTAAATCTCTAGTATCCAGTCTCTCTCTCTCTCTCTCTCTCTCTCTCTCTCTCTCTCTCTTTCCCTCTCTCTCTCTCTCTTCTTCAGTCTCTCTTAAAAATTATGCTCTACTGCTCTCCTAGATACCCCCATTTCTCCCAGTTAAAGCCTCTTGCATGACCTAGCAGGAGTGGTTTCTGGTTTTGGGCATTGCCTTGTATGATATTCCTAATCAACATTTTGGCACAATACACCACACATATGTTTTTTATCAAAGCATAATGGTTTATTTTTGCTTTTGGTAACATGCAAATTTAGATTCCCTAACCTGGATTATTTTTCCTCACACTATCTTCCTTTTCCATTCTGTCTTCCTTTCTAATTCAGGTCTGCACTGTAATATTACTGCTAACACTACCCCCACAGAGTTCTCTGACCATCCAAGGTAAATCAGCCCTTTCCTCACCCTGACTGACGGGTCGCTGTTTTTTTTGGTTTTTTTTTTTGTTTTTTTTTTTAATCTTATCTAGCACTTAGTACTTTTTAGTACCCTCTTACTCAAAGCTTTCACTAATTCCACGATTACAGTTACAGTGGTGGTACAGATGATGGCATCATGGTTCAGAGTTTTTGACTCAGTTGTCAACCTGTTCAATATTTAAATAGAAGTGGTTTCCCAAAATCACCATCTTTATGATGTTTAATTGTGACTTTCCAAATTAGTTTTTTTCTCTTATGTTGTTTTTTCTCACGCTTTTACTCACACAAGCACACGCCCACACGCAAACACACATCCTTCTTTCACTTCATTTCTATTAGGATCAGGGGAACCTCCTCTATATCTCAGGAAGTACAATGCCCCAGGGCAACTAATCTGCCCATCTTTGTAAACAAGAGAAACACTCAGCTTCTGTTCAGAATTTGATCAATAATTATGACTTGCAGATACAATTTTGTGAGACTTAAGCTAGGTATTGGATCAACCCATAAAGTCAAAGTATTGGATTTAACACCTAAATTCATCTAATCTGACCAAGGTTAGAATTACAAAGTTGAAATGCAGGCCAAATTTCGCATACTAATATTTACATCCTTTTAAACTGCTATGAGTGTGATTACCCTGGGGACTGAGTAACACCTTCAATTAAACATAGGTATGTTTGTGTATTTATAATATTGAGAGATGGGAATGAGAAGATAAAGGGGTGTGAATAAATTAAAAGGCTACAACAATACAACAGACAATGTCTTTAACCAAGAACACACGTTTTCTCACAGCTCTTGTCCAATGTCACAAAAGAAAGAGGAATGACACTGGATATTGTGTTACCAAACAAAAAGAACTAATCCTAAGTGTTTGCTTCCATAACAATGAAATCATCTTTTGGAATGAACATTCTAATTACTAATAGTGTTTATGTTCCTGGATCTATTTGTTTTTTGTGTGTGTTAAGTACGTTGTAAAACATTCACATTTGAGTACACAGAAGACTTATGAGATTCATAGATTCCATGAATTACAAAAAAAAATGTGGTGTTGTATTATTTTATCTCACAGGGTATCTGTCCAGTAATCTTTATTTCTCCTTAAAAATGCCATACGAAAGATCTTTTGTTCATGGTTACTATTTTTATTTTACTCAGCATTTATCCTTGACTAAGCAGAAACCCCTACAGTTATCTCTAAATATCTACCATTATATTGCGTGACAGGCAGCCTTCTAAAACAGTGTAAAATGATCCGTGTCTTCCATCACTGCTCATGGCCTTTAAAATTCACTCCTTTTTACATGGCTTCAATTTATTTTTGTAATACTTTTAATTTAGATAATTATTATTTTGTTATCAAATAAGAACTGTATACATGCATTTATTGTGCCAAACATGTTATTTTGATATATTTAAGTACTTCAACAGAGTAATTCAAATTATTTAACATCTGTATAACATCATATTCTCATTGTTTTTGTATTGGAAACACAAAGCATCTCCTCTCAGCAGTTTTCTAGTGCCCAATACACTACTTATTATGGAAAGTCAACATTATGCAAAATAGATCTTTTAAATTTGTTCTTTCTGTGCAATTGAAATTCTGTGTTCCTCATCTGCAGCGCACACTGCACCTAGTGATTTGCTTCCAACAAATAAAACATGGAAAAAGTGATTTCACTCTCTGTTTTCACAATGATAGGGCAAGCTGACATACGGGACAGCCAACGCGGCAAAGAACTAGGAGCAGCCTGAGTGCCCCAGCTAGGGAGGCTTCACGTCCTCACCGGAAGGAGAAGGCAGTTTGCCAGCGGAACCCAACATCTGCTCGGAGAGAGATCTTTCCCCAGTGAAACCTGCAGGTGATACTGGAGCTGTGATGGCTGCTTCGCGGCAGCCATGCCAGACCTGAAACCACTGGATCCAGATAACTTATTCCTAGACTCTCCTCCTACCCACACTGTGCAATGACGAATGTGAGATTTTAAGAACATGAGTTTTTCATTGTTACTATGCAGCAACGGATTTTAGAGATGACTGACAGAAACCCAAAAAATTGTAATAGCTCAATCTTGGAAACAACCCAGTTGCCCATCAACTGAGGAATGAATAAAAGTAATGTGGTTTTTTATACATATTTAATGAAGTACTATTTAGCCATTAAGAAGAAGAAACTGGAGACTTTTATAGGTAGATGGATGCAGCCTTAGACCACACTGATAAGTGAAATTAATCAGATCTATCTGTGAAAAAATCATATTGTCTCACTAATGTGAGAAATTGGACAATTAAATAGAAATTGAAATGTACAATAGATATTGTGAATTGGGAAGAAACTATTCAAAATAAAAGACAAACTGTGATAGGGAAAGGGGAAAGGAAGAAAAGAAAAAGAAAAAAATATGTGTATACATAAGATAGTCATGATAATTACACAACTGGCTTCTATTTGTTCTTTTTTTTTTTTATCGGTATCAGGGATCGAACTCACGACTGCTTGCTTGCAAGGCAGGCGCTTATGCCGCTGAGCTAAATCCCCAGCCCCTTCTATTTGTTCCTTGAAAAGAACATTTTGCACTAATATTATTTTGACTATATACCAAGCTTATATCTTGTACTCTGAATATCTATTGGGAAGACAACAACATGAAATGTATATTATAACTGTCCTACTAACCTGTTTTGAAACTTTGTTTCATTGTTTACCTTTTTTTCTATTTAAAATTGAAAAAAAAAAAAGAATCACGTTACCATTTTCCAATGAATCATATCCAACATCAAGTTTTGTCTGCTTCCCCTGACTTAGTTCAGCCTATCCAACAACCATACTATCACCGCACTTTACAACTGCCGTCATTATTTGGCTTTCAATGTTCAGTTTCCTCCAAGTTATTCCTACCTGCAGGTTCATAGATTATCCAGGAGAAATGTTTTTCATCACATTAACTAGGAAAAAAAATGAATAACATTCTTCTTTGAAGAGTTTGTATTTATATGTTTTTTCTTAACAAAACCTTTCTCAAATTCATTTGACTATAAGATTACTCTTCCTCCTCCTTGCATATACAGTTCTTTTCTAAAAGTTTAATACAATACCCAATGTAGAAAAAGAGAAGCAAAAAGCAAAAAAAATTAACATTTTATGTAACCAATGTTGTCAAAACAAAACAAAAACAGCCACTGTCTGGCAAATACTGCTCCAAACTTCTGAAATAATTTTTTTTCCAAAATTCACATCAAATCCTATCATTAATGCTTAAATTACATTTTGGCAAGCTTTGGTTGCATATGTACTAAAGTCTACAGAGAACTAAGCCACCCATGACATGGCCCTGTACCTCTCTGGTCAGTGTCCTTCATTCTCCACCTCACTGGCTATCCTGCCTGCCCCCTTTACCATCCGCGTGGGCCTTCCTGAGCTGTGTAGTTTGCTAGGTGCTCTTCTGGTGTCTAATTCCCTGGTCTGCATTCTACCCTGCACAAGAGTAAGCATGCCTGTACCTGAGTGTGTGTCCACCTTTCTCTACCACATACCCAAGGCCCATTTTGCAACTCACTTCATCATTTAATCTGTGACATGTTTATGAACTTGAGGGCTTTGGGAAGTGAGGTCCATTTAGTCTCTGAGCACATTCATCAAAAGCAAATGTATTCTATCATAAATACCTATGATAAGTGCATCTTCTTTCTGTTTCTTCATCGTCCTGATAACCCATTGAAGTAAAAGATTGTTCCAAGTTCCCATTATATGACTAGCATTTCTGTCTTTGTTCCTTTACCTCTTCTCTCAACTCCATTTTACTCATCCACAAGAATTCTTCTTTATTTTTATTATATAAAACTATTTGTAGCTTTCTGCTCATAATAAACAATAATTTCCTTTAAATCACATAATGCGACATTTAATTGTGTCCTTGGTGTGTGTATCAAATAGCACAGTATTTGCTATTTCACTTATTTAATGAGTAAACTTCGGTTGTCTCTTCCTGAAGTATAATTTTATTGACAATTTTTTGTGACTCTTATTTCTAGCTTTCAAATTCTGTTCCATTTTTGTGGTTGAACATATATGCTGCTACATATAAATTAAATTTGCCAGTTTTTGGTCTTATCCATTGTGATTTACGTAATTATCTGATAAATATTAAGACTGATTATGTAATATATTGTGGAAAAAAATCTGCAATGTCTGTATTTAAGTAAAGGTATTAAAACATTCAACATCCAGACAAATTTTCTGCTAAAGCACGATGAATACAGGGAAATTAAGTATATGTAAGTTACGTTTTGACAATAGCTAACCTCAGTGTGTGCCTTGCACAAGTGAATTCTGGTGTTTTTGTCGTTTTTGCTTAGAAAGTCTTGTTTTATACTCCAGATTGTCCTTGAACTGACTATGTAGCTAAAGCTGACAGCCAAGCTGTAAGGATCCTGCTGCTTCAGCCTCGTGAGCATTGAGGTTTATAAACACGTGCCACCACGCCTGATCATAAGGAGATTGTTTAGTCAGTGCCTGAGATAAAGTTTTTAAACTAGTAGTATTTATAGGTTTTGAATATTTATAAATGTGAATGAGGTATATTTGGCAACTTCTTTATGTATCTCACAATAAGAAATAATTTGGTGGGAATTTTTAGTCTATGCACACTTACATAGTCAGAAATAAAATGAAAACAGGGTAAGAATAAGAAGTAAACTATATTTCATTTTAAGCTATTTTCATTAACATTTCACGGCAGTAAAATATGCTAGGAAATGTTTCAGAGTTAAGTTTCACAAGTTCTAGTTTGAATGTATTTACCCTTTTATGGATTAGTTTTTCTGAACTATTTTCTATATTATAACAATATTATTATCCATTTGATAACAGTAACATTCTGGGCTATTGTAACAAAGACTGACACCTTTTCACTATGAATTCAGAAGACTGTGGTAATAGACATATCAAGGGCATATGAGTAAACATATAGCACATATGTCTTACAGGACAGATGCCTTCCTACGGTAATAGCATACGGTATCTTAACATTTCTCTCTCTGCAATCACAGTTGCCCATTGCATTATCTTACTGCTCTGTCCATGTTTGAACAGACATCCCAGGCCAACTGTAAACCCACGTCTCCTCCTAAATTATAACAGCAGACCACTCTGAATCCTGATTTAATACTTTCCTTATTAGGAATGAGATTACAACTTCTTTCTGTTTTTTGTATTAAAAATTTCTGTTTCATGGCTTCCCTGTCTTGGGAATACTCCCAAGAACCACTTGGAGAAGGAAGGTAGAACTGGGTCATTGGGCCAGAAGAGTGATCTCTGAAAGATGGGCAGACATCTCACATCTAGTAAATAGCATCCCGCTCCCTGGATCTCATTATGCCTGAAGCCAGACTGATTAACAGTAACATGACTTGATATAATGCTTTAAAAAAGTGCTAAAATTAGTGTTTTTAAAATTAACTATTTAGGGTTTTAGTTTGATCATTTTCATTCGGAACAGTTCTAATGCAAACAGAAATAGATTTCTTGAGAGAAAGGTTTGGGGATGGGACAGCGAAGACAGATGTCTTTGGTGAATTGAGACTTCCTTAGACTTACACTTACCTTCTCAAATAATTTAAAACTTTCTAGAAATAATACTCATAACAATAATAAACTGGCTCAAAATCAATGTGATTCATCTGTTTACTCGAACTTTAAGTATCTTAGAGAACTTACTGTTTTAATATCAGGATCAACGGGCCTCTTCTTGTACTTACCTTCTAGACATTTCATGTCTTTCTGACTTCATGTCTTTCTCGGAGTACTCACCAGTATGCTGTGTCTACCGCGTATTTTCAGTCTATTGGAAATTTTATAGCCATAATTCATAGAAGAATTGGGAAGCCTTATTGTAGAAACTATACTAGAATTCTAATACTAGAATTTTGATAAAATATGTAGGCTAATACAAAGTAAATCTAATTAAGTATAAAGTAATTAGCACTGTATTCCCTTCTAACCTCAGTTTGTCATCAAAATAACATATTTTTAGATCCTCTTTCAGTTGCAGATTAAGACAATGCTGAGATCAAGCATCCATAAATCTTAGGAATTTAACTCAACAGAAATTTATTTTATTCACCAGTCTGCAAAATGGTTCTGAGCTTATCTGCTCTCTCTTGTGCTCATGCATCCCTCTGTGGGCAACTATTAGTGACCTGGGGGGGGGGGGTTGCTGCTCACAGCTGGGTCCCATCACATATTAGGGGCTTTGAATGGCTTTTTTCTATGTAATTCTTCAACTTCCACCAAGCTAAAGTGTGCTAATTCTCAAAGTACCACCTTCTGAAAAAGAGAACAAGACTGTAAAAGTGCAACCATTCTCTTCTTAATTGTAGTCTACATTGATAAGTTTGCAAAAACAGTCTCCCCACTTAAAGGAGAAGAAAAATTGGATCTGTTCTTTCATTGAAGAATTTTCAAAATACCAGTGTGAAGGGAAAATACATAGAAGAGTTTTGAATCGGTTTATATTAAAGAAGCACAATAGTAGCTAATGTAGAGGTATGATTTGCATGTATGTATGTGTATACTTTAATTTATGAAGTTAATTCTTTAATACCCTGAATCTTGATTCAGTCTCATATTCAATCTTAGATTGAAGAGAGGAATAGTTTTGAGAAATGAATCCTGGCTACATTAAATTTGAATTATTTAAAATTTAACTGAAATTTTATAAAAGAATTTGAAATTTGCATTATTCTATACATATTTATTTATAAGAATGCGTTTCATCAACTTTGTGATAGGAAAAGATAAAACTTCTGGGAAATATACTGAGTTTTTTGAATGAGTATTTTTACAAGTTACTTAGCAGGAAGAAAAACGTTATCCAAAAGGACAATAAATAATCCTGGTATTGCCTGAAACCCATTATATTATAAAATGTAACAACAGGCCCACATGTAAATGACACAAAATAACTGTACTCAAGAATTCTATTATCAAATAATCATCTCTTCTGGTTGAGAAATTATTAATATAGTAAGAAAAGTTACTATTTGAACCATTTAAGCTATTTAGGAATATTATAGAAATACATAAAAAACAATAATTTGTGCAACAGAAATTTATGTTCAAGGAAAAGATACAGAAGAGAATAAAGAGCATATACAATAAACCTTAGAATGTATATAGTTAACCGCATTTGAGGAAAAAATAGTGCTTGTGGACCTGTCATACATGTGCTAAACTTGTGTAAAATAGAATAAGCAGCGAGTTATGTTTTAGGTCTAAAATTTCCTCCAAAGTTCTTATATATTTGTGGGGGAGGGCTTTTGGAATTTGATACAAAATAGAGTGTAGCATGTGGGCATTATAATCTCTGGGGATTAATTTACAGATGAGCTCACAGATGACTGCAGTATTAGCATTTGGCGACTGGTTGAAAAAGGAATAACATCCGGATGTGATTTGGAAGGATGTATTCTTGTTCTCAGCTCCTGCCTTCCCTCTCACTACTTCTAACCTGCTATGAGGGGAGCACCTTTCCTCTGCCACATCTTTCTGCTATGTTTCTGCCTTGGAGCCAGCCTACCATGGACTGAGCCCTCTGAAATTGTGTCAAATTAATCCTCTCCTTTAAACTGTAGCTGCTGGGTGTTTTGTACAAGATACAGGAAAAATGACCAACATAACCCCTTAGTATGGTTTTCCATATTCCATTCTTTAGATTTTCTTTTACTTTCTTGGTTGTTTATTGAGATGTTTGCACACAAGAAACTCCAAATCATTTGTGAAAGAAATTAAAGGTGACACAAACAGAATATGACATCTCACATTTATTGCTTAATATTCCAAAAATATACTCAATGATAAAAAAAAGCCTAAAGATTCAATATAATTCTTGTCAAAATTCCCATAGAATTTTTTTACAGAAACAGAAAAATAACTTCTGAAATTTAGATAGATCCACAAAAGACACTGAATAGCCAAAATTATCTTGATTGTAAACAGAAATGGAAATCTCATACTCTCTTGAATACCTAATTAGTCTGTTGTCTTAATTACTTTCTCATTGCTGGGACAAAATACTGGACATCTGAAGTTAAGAGAAGAAAGACTCCAGGTTTCCGTTCTTGCTACTGTTATGGATTAAAAACTGGTGTTCAACAACGCCAGCAGAATTAAATCACCGTTGTGCTGAGCATAGACACTCAACCTGAGGAACACTGGCCGCATAAATAGAGATGTGGAGAAGAAGAAGCTAGGTGTGGTGGGTTTCTCTAAGTGTCGCTGTTTGAGTCATTGTTTCTCCCGGAAAAGCTCCGGTTCTTACATCGAGCATCACTTCCTGGCTCCAGAGGGGAAGACGTGCTGCTTGGTCTCCAGGATGAACTCGTCACACTGGCTTCCTGGCATGTACTCGACTGTGCTTGTCATTGGAGGAGCTCGGGGCCTCCGTGTAGCTGAGGATGGCTGTGGTGCTTTTTAGGACAGCCCTGGTCTTTGTTGTGTGACTTCTTGGCTTCAGTGCAGAACCCTTAGCACAGCTCCTTCATCCCACTGGCATAGACTTTCTAGCTTCCACCACTGAGCTTTGGGCTTTCCCAGCACAGATCCGTAACAGACTGTCATGAGTCCTTCTCATGGGCTCTAGACCTCTAGTTGGATTCCTGGGAGGCATCGTCATGTGCTCTGGGTTTCATCTGGACACATGCAGGACATTTTTGTGGGATCCAACCCTTTGGCTGAATATTATTTAGTGTTGTGGATAAATTTCCTGTATTTTCTTCTGTTAACTCTGGGTGACCGTCATAAATAATATTATATGTCCTGATTCTAATTGTTCTTTGTACAACCCCTGACTACAACAAGAAACTCATAGTGTGGCAGGCAAGAGACACAATACCTTTCCTTTTTTATTTCATTCAGGCTATGAGCCACGCACACCGAGATTTGACCTTCCAATTATGCACATCTAAAACTATTGCAAACCAACCAGTGACTAACCAGTTATCACACACCATGACCCAGTATCACATACCTATGATCCTGCAGCCTCTCAAAAACCTCTCCTCCTTAGTCTTTGGGAAGGGATCTAGATATGAAACATAGCACCTGTGCTTTTTGTATCTAAGCCAAGACATTGCTTTCAAGACTAATGCTTTGAAACATTTCTCCTTTATTTTCTTCTAAGAGTTTTTAGTTTCTTGTTTTTTTTATTTTAATGAGAAAAAAACTGCAAAGAAAAACAAAAAACAAGTGACATACAAACAACAACTACAAGAACAACAAAAAACCCAAAACAATAACAATATAGGATTTTAAAACAAAATGATAGGAATTTAGCAGTAGTTGTAATATTGCATATTGTTATCTTCAAAAGAGTTGCTTAGATTACCAGATATAGACATATAAAATTGATCCAATTGTATGAGTATTAACTATTCTTTTCCAAGAACTAATAGAATTAGTAGTATAATCTTTTCAGCTATTTTATGCATATATAAACAAATTTATATCTTTTTCCTTTTCCTTTCCTTTAGTTTCTCATGTAAATCTTTAATGAATTTTGAGTTACAATGTAATTTCAAATTTTTTTCTCTTTTAGTTGTAAGAAATTTTTATTATGTAGTTTTTTCCTTCCAGTTATGTTCATATTTTCCATAAAATTCCTGAGCATATTTGTAACATTTATAGTATATTTCTTATATTCTTTTTAGTAACCCATCATATCTCTCATGATTATATATATAGTTTTGAGATTTTGCACTGTGGTTATAATTGTCTTTTTAGCAGACAATGTCTTCTGACTGAAGGGTACTGTGACGGTTACCTTTTTGAGAATTTGTATTTTGATATCTGCTTTTATATAAAAAAACAAATTGGAGTTCATTTTCACAAGGCCATAAACTTCCTGTGGTTAAACATTATTCTCTGAGGATTTTCTTTTAAGCTTCTTTATAGTGACAATGAGTTACACTTACTTTTGAGTTGAAAGATCCTTTCTTTCAGAATGATGTTTTGGGGTTCGCCACTAGTTATTCTCAGTGACCAGTGCAATGATTGTTGGGGTTCCATTGCTTTTGCTAAATGGAGATCAAACATCTTGCCAGATCTTTATCAAATCTAGAAAGGTTTTTCTCTTTTTTTCTATTCTTTTCTTCTTTCTGTCTCTTTCTTTCTTTCTTTCTTTCTTTCTTTCTTTCTTTCTTTCTTTCTCTCTCTCTCTCTCTCTCTCTCTCTCTCTCTCTTTCTCTCTCTCAATATATAGCCTCCACATATATTTATATGTAGTCAGATATTCAGTGGCACTCCTTTATAGATGTTTGAAGATTCCCAGGCTAGTTCCCTTTTTTATAGTAATTATGTTTATAGCAATTATGTTTTTTATAGTAATTATGTCTATATACTGAAGGAAAATCACTTGTTAGTAGTCATATCAGGCAACTAGAGTAGAATCAAAAGGAAAGCACTTTTATAACTGTGGAGATACTTAAAGTCAAGATACTCAAAGTACAAATAATACTCATTTTGTGCCATGTGTGATACTAAATCCTGAAAATTCCTCTTCCAGGCATGACGGCTCTGCCATGTTACACTAACCAACATACTATAAATTACTAGATAAGCAGACAACACTTTAAGACATTGGGCAACAAGTAGAGCAGGAATATGATGCTTGAAGGGAGCAAAACTAAGATCATAATACCCCAAACCACCATGGTATCTGCCTGGAAATATTTCCTGTCTACACTGGAGGAATAGATATCCCAAGTAGAGCATGTCAGTTGTCTTAGTTACTTTCTCTTTTCTGGGACTAAATTTCTTACACCCACAATTTAAACGAGGAAGGGTTTATTTTGATTCACAGATTGTAGAGGATTCAGCCTATAGCTGGCTGGCTCCAGGGCAAAGCGCCTGGCAAAGGGGCATGGCATGGCAGCCAGGAAGCACAGCATGGTCAAAGCAGGCAGACTTATATATCCCCAGGTCCCACCCACAGTAACCCACCTGACTTCACCAGGTTTTACCTCACCGAGCTATGAACTCATCAGCGGACTAACCCAGTGTCACACACCCATACTCCAGTCAGTTCCCAAAAGGCCCACCTGTGAGCATGTAAGGCTATGGGGGATATTTTAGATATTACCCATAGTAGTAGTCATTTTAATAGAGGCTGGAAATCAGAGAGGCAGAAATGGATCAAATGCTTGCTTAATGAATTAATTAAATTAATAAATAAGTAATTAATAATTAATTAATTAATTTAATTAATTTTAATTAAAATTTCTGAACTATTAAGAGTAAAAACTAAAGATCCTCACCATAGGTCACCTGATGCTTCGATGAGCAAGTAGGGAGGAAAAATAATAGTAATTCCATTTTGTATGCTTTTTGGGCTATGGTTAATGGGAATTGATGTTCAAATCTATGAAGAGCCAGCCCTAAACATAGGAATGGTGTGATTTTTGTAAGGTGACTGAGAAATTAAGAAGGTTAAAGAATTTAGTTTTGCTTTAATACCAAAAAAATTCTCAAGAAGAGTTATAGTAAGATCAATTACACTTCTCTTGTGATGCTACAGATCAAATCCTGAGTCTCACTGATTCTATGCAAATGCTCCATGTACGTGCTGCTCTCAATAATAATTTGAATTTATACATTGAATCTAAAGTAAATAGAAATGACTCAAATGCCTTCTCTTCAACGTTGCCAATATAATTTGTTTGGAGCTGACTCTGATGAACTTGCCACATTCTTCAATCGTCTGGTCACTAAAGTTTGTCTTGGTTGACTTATCCTATCCTGAACATGAATGCTTCTTGCCTAATTTTGAAAATTTAGCCTTAAAGAACCTATGAAACTCTCATTGAGACTGACTTCTCTGACTGCTGGGAACAATCAAACATTTGGCTATCATTATAGGAACTGTGGCTAATTTCTGCTCCAATTAACTCTCCAAACCTATAATGATGGCTTGTTTTGTTTCTTTTTAATCTCTACATATGACTTGTTCTTAAGAAGCATTTGAGTTGAATATGGTTGGGAAATAAACTTAATTTTACTCTGGGGAGATTTGTAATAAATAAGGCCTATTAAATAAAAGTTTAAGAAAAGCAAAAGAAAAGCCATAAACATATACATTTTAACAACTAAATGAGCTACAGAGGAAATTCCAATAATGAACAATTTAAGTCAGTCATCTATGATAAATTTAGTTCCCAAATATGACACAACATTTTAACCACTAAAGTCATTCAGATCTAAGACACAGGGTTGAGAATTTTGATGCAAATGTAGAGGTGAGGTATTCACTCTGAATAAAGAACAGAGCATGGTTGGAGTACACCCAATTCAAACTTATTCTTTGTAATGAGTTTACCATTTTCATGACACCTTTTATGTTATGTTGTCCTTTTTTGAACATTCTTGTGGAATCGCAGACCTTTGAACTGGACAGAGTCTGTACAGATTATACA